>VZRE01010443.1:188109-243134 GCA_013396775.1 Cephalopterus ornatus | reverse complement strand
CCCCATTATTTGCTTTCCTCAGTTTCTGGTTAGATCAGCCAGTGGCAGCCAAACTATCACCGGACCAAAGATGTAAGGGCCCATCCACCCTTTGTACAACTGTGTGTCTCAGTTTTCACTTCTCATATTTGCCCATGTATAACAATCTTACTTGTCACTGCATGTTCATAAAACAGTCTGTGTGTCACTTCAATTGCCCTATTTTGTGATCTAATTCTCAACTACTGAAAATAATAATTCTTGAAACTGTTTTTAGGTGTGATGCTATATAAACAGCAGTGCTGTTAACATAGCAGCTACAGATTGATTTAAATTTTTTCCTTACCATACATTGCTCCTACTTCTTCTGAAAGATTAGGTCACTTTTGCTTTAGGTAACTGCTTTGAATTCCAGCTGAATACCAGATTGTAGCTGAATAACATAAATGAACATCTTTTCCATGCTATCAGCATGTAAAATTCCACAAGTGAGCGTCGACTTTTGAAGATAAACCTGTGCCCCAGTACCATCAGAGTTCTGAAATACTAATTCTCTGTGTGTGCGTGTGCAGGTCAGATATCAGTGCATGCACATCTGCTATTTGCATGCCTAAGTTAGGCTAGCCGAATTGCACATGCCTGACTTCGAAAATCTGCCCTGTAGTTATTAGAAGATGTCATACATTTTTCTGGCACGTTATACAATTCAGGGGGATGAACTCTTCCCCTTGCTACCCAAGACACAAGCACAGACACACACATGCTCCAGAGGTCTGTGTCCGCTGAGAAGTGCGTTATTTTCTTTGTAGGTGTTTTCTGTCTGGGGAGGGACAAGGGATTGAGAGCAGGTGTGAGAAGTCAGGTGTGTTTTGGCTCTCTTTACCACAGACACAAGAAACAGATGGCTTAGGTTGGTGCTTGCTGAACATAAGGAGCAAACACACTACTTACCAAGCTAGAACCTCAGCTGCAGTAGCCAGTGCTTTCTGCTTGCCATTTAGCTGTGAACGCTTATTAGGTATCAAGAGTATTGCATCCTTTCTTCATTTTGTGGTGGTCACTGCCCTTTTCCCTTTGGCTATCTTTCCTCCTGTATCTTACACTCTCTTCTTTGCTGCAGTCTTCTTCTTTATTTTGTTCCTCATCTAAATGTATGCTTATTTTTTGACTGTAGGCCTTGCATGGCCGTGTTGCTAACAAAAAGGAGTGTGCCTCAAGTTTGCATTCATGTCTGCTTTTAAGGCTAGACAGTGAAGAAAATCCCGAGATATAAAAGCGATAACAAGCATACCTGCTAATATTTGGAACTTGGGTGGAGGTGTACCAGAGTACAATAGATGGTATCAAAATTTTCCTCTTAAAAATGTTGCAGACTGTTAAACTTATCAGCCGTTGGGGAAGAAGAAAAGTAAAAGTAGTGAAAATGGTCATAAAGCAAAAAACGTTCATAAAGTAAAATAGAAGTGATTTAAGTTGTGAACTCAAGCTCATTGAGTAAATTCTTTTGTAAGTCCACGTGTGGAAATCTAAAGGAGGATTTTGAGGCAATCTGTTACCTCCAGTGGGAGTTCAATGGCCCTCAGTACCACTTACTGTAAATCAGTCTGATTGACTGGAGTCCGAACCATGAGTATTAGTGCCTGAGGCACCCACGGATGAAAAACCTGGACTCTGTTATTATCAGCTGTTTCGCTGCTGAAATAAGGCTATGATTGGTATGTTGGTGCAAGGGATTGGGCAAGATGTTCTCCTGAGGTTCCTGCCTTTCTGCAATCCTTCAATATTTGAAACAGTTGAGAGAGAATAGGAGAGAGTGGCCTCAGGCCGTAGTGTAGAACTTCAAGGGATGCATTTCGTCCTTGGATCATATTTGCCTGTTTGTTTTTACTTTAAAGAAAAACCCCAGCAAATCTGGCTATTAGTGAATGTCTTAAAATCAAATGATAAAAAGCTGGCAAGCAAATGGTAAGGCAGTGAAGGTTTTGAGCCCAGCTCTCCTCCAGCAGTTCTAAATTTGGGAGCATTTCCCGTGGGAAGGACTGACGAGGGTGTGGGAGCTGAGCTTATCCAAGGGCTGGCTTTGTGGGTGCAGAACTGCAGCCCTTCAACTTGTACGCCACTGCTCCTGGGAGGGCTGGTTTGCCTCTACAGCTTTACCTCCCTGACTGTTAGAGTGGCCCTTTGTACTGTGCACATGTGCTGGAGACCTGATTTATAATTAAGAGCAGCTGGCCATGCTGCTGTCCAAAATCATTTCCCCTAGTGAAGGATCAGTGGAGAAAAATGCAGACAGGTTTTAGCCTTTTGTTGAAGGAAAGAAGAGAAACCTTCATGCTGTGCATGGCCAGCGGAAGTTTATTGCTTGCTTGAAGAACCAAGAGCTAGGGATCTTCCATTTTATGAGTCCCTCCTGTGCTGTACCTGTGGTGAAAAAAAAGAAGTTAAAGTTGCCTGAAGGCAGCTTATGGGTATTCCCCATGTAATTTGCCATGTGCTGGGGACTACTTCTGCTGTGCTAGACTTCAGAAATGCAAACAGCAGAAAGATGGTAAAGAAACACAAAATAAACAAAGAAAGGCTCTTCCCACCCTCCACTTTTACCCCCATTTCCCCAGATGTGTTTGGTACTTCTCTAGTATGTCTAGTAACTTAATAACCTAAGCATTATTTTTATAATGCTGATGGAAAAAGCATTACATCAAGTCTGATATGCTGACTGGACTCAAATGGAGTCCATGCACAATGTTGGTTTTTAGTAAGTAAAAAGTATAAGGAAAGTTAATCTCACACTACATTTACCTCCCCTCAAATATATATTTTTGGAGTGAGCAAAGCAGGTAAAATAGATGTCTAGAAACATTTTTGGGTAGTCCACTTGGAATGGCTCCTGTTGCAACGTTGCCTCCCTGAGAGATAGTGGGAGTGTGAAGCCTGTCCTTGTCAGTGCTGTACCACTTTCCTGGATGTATTTAGACAAGCTTTTCTTTTTTGTCTTGCTGTCTTTGAAACAGTGCAGAAGCTGTGGGAAGAGTGTGAGGCTGGCAGAGTCCAACTCCTCCAGGGGAAGAGTCCTCTGGGGCATTGAATTAGAGAAGAGCCGTGCTGGTGGTTGTTGGACTTCTTTGCAGCCTTACCCCCTCCTCCATTGCGTGATTGCTGTGTTCCTGCAGACCACGCTCTTTGGCCTCCTGTTTCTTTTCTTAGCTAATGCAAAACCTGCTGCAGGGTATGTGAGCACAGGAGCGACAGAGGGGAGCTCATGCTACCATGTGGCTGGTTACTGCCTGGCTGCAAGGAGGCAGCAGAACAGGACCTGTGGCCTTCAGGGGCTGGTGAAGGATGTGAGGGAACATCATAGGAGGGCAAGTACAGGACAAGCCTTTGACCTCCTGAAGGAAGATAACAATAAGCTAGTTTTTAAGAGAAATCTTAGGGACATATTCATGGGGAGTAGGAGGTAGCATCTCTCTAATCAGTGATTCTGTGGAGTGTGTATTTCTGATAAGGAACTGAAGGTTTTTGGAGAAAAGTGAAGAGGAATTACGTAATTGCCACTCTGTGTCTTGTCTTGGACAGCAGCCTTTCATTTTCTTTTGAGAGATTTTACTGAGAGTAAATACTATTGCAAGTGAGGTGTGATTTTTAAACTCAACCAGGCATATCCTGTGCCCTACAACACAGTGAAACCATTGACACCATCAAGAGTAGCAGAGTTGACGAGTTTCTGTCTCTTGGCCTGGACTTCCAAATAGGGGAATTTCATGTACTTTGCGACTGAGTGCACCTAAGCACACAGAAACAAGTGGTGTGCATGAGATAATGACACTCTCATAGCAGCCTCAGTACAACTTTTCACCTAGAGTGAATTGTGTGTCTAAGTGAGAGAATTTGACTACTCAATAGGGTTAAAGCAACATATATATAGTTTATATGTATATTTATATATGTATAATTTTTATTTTGTGGTGTGTTACACTGATGCCCCCGGCAGTCCCCAGGGCATGATGGTCAGTGATTCTCTCCAGTGTGCTGATTGCCAGGTGGAGGCTGAAAGCTTGGACTGCAGCACAACTGAAGTCAAGCAATAGTTATGCATTTACTGTAATATGATTTATGCAGGCCTCCACAGTGGGTATTAAGTTGGCTAAGAACGGATGCTGTCCTTTTTCTGGGCATTCAGCTCTGCCATATAAATATGCTATTCAGGTCTACTAAGTTTTTATAAACTGCTGTTTCTGCCAGAACAGCTAACAGGGTTTATCCAGCAGTGACACTTCAATAGGAAAATGTTTTGTGAATGATTTTAGCCTATTTGTTTTCTCTCCCAGTGTGATTCTAAATATTTTTAGAAAACTGTATTTCAGAGATGTACTCACTTGGAAGGGCTTAGAAAAGGCAAATTAAGAGGTAAATTTGATATTCACTGACGTAGTCTATTTTCATTAACTTGAAAGTTACAATGCATGTATGACTGTGTTTATATTAAAATGGCGTGTTCACAAATACTGCTCTAAAGCTCAATTCTTCAATTCAGTTAAAGAAAGGAGTTCTTAAAGGTGCCTGACAAGGAGGCAGCAGTTAGTCCACCTGCTGCTGTACTGTGGAACTAATAGCATTAATAGAAGGAGCATTTTCAGCTTGCACAGCTAATGTAAAATACTAGATTTGGTAATAATTGAATTCTGAAACAAACAGTCCAATTACTAAGCCACTGTAGCTTTTGTTCACGTGATGGGCAGGCAACAGTTCCTGCTTGTACCTGTCCCTACTGATTATTATTATGCGAACTTAAAGTTCCTCTTTATTTTTCCCATTTTCATAACAACTGCATTATGATGTGACATATCTTTTCCAGATATTTTGCTTGAATAAATAAGTAGGATATTAAATTCAACTAGGGTATTAGATTATAAATTAGTTCTGTAACAGCCGTCATAATGTTATTTAGAATTTCAGTTTACACAGACCTTGTAGCAACTCCCAAGAGCTATGCTACAGAATTAGGGGAAGATGTGAGTTGATGTAAGAAAATTGGTTTTGGTAATATGCTGATGTCAGTAGAGTTTTTCTGTATGGAAAGATATTTAAATTAACGTTTTTACTTACTCCATTGTACAAACTAAGGATTGGTAATGATTTCAAATTACTCATGAGTTGATGTTTGGACTATGCAAACATGACCATAAATGTCTTTTCCTTAGTAGGGTAATATTTATATTATGAGTTTGTGTATGGGGTTTATTTTTTAACAAACAGATTAACGTGTTCTGATCTTCCCTGTAAAACAACCATTTCATTTATGTCAGGAGAATGAAAGAATTTAAGAGCATTTTTGGTTAAAAAACCCCCACAGGCTGGATAACAGGTACAGAGCTCTTTGTGTCAAGGAAGAAAGCACAGACTTGCTGGTCTTGAATAATTGTATCATGATTAGCAAGCACAGTGACACCATACTGGTGAGAGAGATGTGAAAACATGCACATTTATAAGTACATTTATTAGTCAGATGGATGGTAATGGTAACCTGAAGAGAGAGCTTCTAAATAAAAAGATTTATAGCTGCTTACATCGGTATTCTGTAAATATGGGAATCCATACCCACTGTGATGTTTTATACATTCAGCGAAAGAGTAAAGGTGAAAAATAACTGTGAAAGGAAGTAGATGTCCTCCTAAGCCATTTTCTGAGATGATGGACAGCATTACTGGTAGAGGTCTTAATTAAAATCAAACCAAACAAAACCCACCCTGGTTGCTTTTAATAATGAGGAGTATTGGAGTAAGGGAACAGACTGTCTCCTTCTCCAGAGAAAATTGACAGATGGAGAAAATGTATGTGCAGGTATCAGCAAGATTGCCTTGAAACCCTCTCTGCTGCCTGTCACTGAGGTGCTGTTTCAGAGTGCTATTTCAACAGGGCTGTGGTGAGGCAAATCAGTACCCGGGGCTGAAAGTTGATGTTATGCCTCTTCTCCCTTTTCTTTTACCTCCTCCCAAACCCTGCTAAACAGCCCAAAGTGGAAGTCCAAGCCAAGTGGGATGTTGTGATGATGTTCAGGAAACCTCTTCATGTGTTTGAACAGCATATTATAATAGCTAAACCTTTTTTTCCTGAAAAACATTGTGGTTTTCCCCATGAAGAGGAGTTGGTAGTGAAGCTACATGTCTTTTGTCCCCAGCTGTGGTTGTGTATATACCTCCCATAACCTTAGGAGTTGTCTGCCGGAGCTTACTGTATTCCCATGTGGTACCAAACAGAAAAATCAGTCTGAATTGGAGGTCATTCTTATGTGAAAGGACCTAAGGATTTTTGAAGTAGGAATGAGAGCAGGCTCAGGTTTGATGTTTTACTACACAGGTCCTTTTCATTTCATCTGCCCACTGCCCAGAACTGTGGATGTCTTTTGTCATGGACTCCTACAGGTATCCCAGTCTATGAGGGCTTTTTCCTGTAGCTCTCACCTTGCCTTTTGGGGTCAATCCTCCTTCCCAAGGAAGCAATTCCACTCCCATTGGCTGACCACCATGATTTTATAGGTGGTTGCAAAAGCTTAGCTGCTGCTTGCATATGGTACATGTAGTCTTTCTTTGCTTTGGTACCTGCTAAAATTCACTCTGTACACATAAACAAATAGTACGGTTAATGAGTGCTGCTGGCTACGTGACTGTTAATGACTGGGCTGCGTATTTAAGTGTCTTAAATCTGAATTCAGGAGCTAAAGAATAAGTGTTTTGAGTTTGGTTTTGGTTTTTTTATTGTCAGAGCATATCCTAATGCTGCACATCAGTTGATAGTGCAGGCATGCTCCTGTCTAGTGTTTCTGTGCAAGTTCATGAGTCTGGGCAGGTGTTTATATGCAAAACATGTCTGGAGTCCAGATTCCTTGCCTCATGATGGACATGCGATGTACATCCGCTACTTGGAATGTGATTTGTCATCTAAATGTATTAGAGTCTGAATGTCTTGTTACTGTGAAACATTTTGCTGCTTATAGAACAACTGGAACAAAGAGAGCCCTTCATATTGCTCTGTGATGTGTGCCTTTATTGGAAAAGCTCCTCTCCATTGCTGAGGCACTGAAGCGTTTGCATTAAGTGATACAGGAGATGCCATAGCAGTTTCATGAGAATTACCCTTTGCAATGAATGTTAGATTAAACCTCTAAGTAAAACCCCTTGCAAGTGGCCAGAAGATAAATTAGAGCAGAGCTGTACTTGGGTACAATTAAATTATGTACCTTCTTTTAAAAATTGTTTTTAATTGATTTGGTGCATAGTCTTTACTTAGTTAATAACTGGTGTTGTACCTGTGGCTCTATGATCACTCGTGAGTTATATTTACAGCACTAAAACTCGGTTTATCAAAGAACACAATTTCATAAAGCGGCTGTCCCCTCTCACTGCTCTGTTGCTGATAATGTATCTGGACTGTTTTCTGATTAGTGCTCCAGTCTTACACTAATATTGAAGATGTTCTTTAGCAGATAAATGTAGGGTTATCACATCATTTTAGCAACCTAATTTGTTTCTTGCTTGCACACTACAGCAACTTTCATGTCTCAAACCTCTTCCTCTTCTACAGCACTGCAAAAATGGAAGTTAGGAAGGAGGTGAGCATTAAAGAGAAAAGGACGAAGATGCAGGATAAAAAATTGTGGAGGAAATAGTTGCAAATAGATGGAAACTTTTGCCAGTTCAGAATTTCCCTATTTTACCTGTGAGGAAGCTTGAACCTAAACAGTCCGTATAACTCCCAGTGTACTAAGAATTACAAATCTTCAGTACCCATCAGAACTGGAGATAACCATCAGCATTTGAAAGTTGTAATTTTTAGGTAGGTATTAATTTGTAACTTTGGCCCAACTTCTGTAGGTTACCTTCCTGTTTGCAGTTGTTACCATTTTACCAAACGTACACCTAAACTGAAATCTAAGGTTAGAGTTAGCAAGGCCCTGTATCTGAAGATGTTGTGGAACCTGGAAATGTTGTGATGATCACACATCTTGCCTTAGCAAGAGACACATATACCACAGAACAAAAGAAAAAGAGGTACAGAACCTGGAAAGAGAGTAAGGCCTGAGGTGGACAGGCATCATTGCTCACCCAAGTCCTGCCACACTAAAAGGATGACAGGCCCACAAGAAGCCAGCTGCAGCCTGAGGTGGACGTTGCACCGCCCCTTTCAAGTAGTTTTCTCCACAGAAGTCCCAAGAGGTCACAGTGGCAAGATGACGTCTTTGAGGTTGGTGTTGTTACAAATTGTGATGACTGATTCTGGTTACAAGTTTCTGAGCTGTAATGGTTATGACCCATCGTGCAGACTGGGCAAGGAATGGATTCCTCTTTGTCTGGGGAAATCACCTTAAAGATTTTCTCTTCATAGCCCTGTTTGGATGGCCGTGTATATGAGCATTGCCTCAAACACCCATTCGGACTCAATGAGGACACGTTTCTTGTCTTCATTCCCCCTTGGATTTTAAAAAAAGCCTTTGAGTTACACATTTAAAAAATTTTCAGATAATGATTTCAACCTCTGAAAGGAGAATCTAAATGAAAAAAAAAATAAAAATTGACCTAACAATTAGATAGTTAATGTTTGCATAATTTTAATTATCATATATTGCAATTATTTCTAATTCATTTCAATATACAAATCACTATTTTATATATGGCATGTTGTTAATGTTTACTTCTATAATTACTAATTTGCAATATAAGGCAGCAATTTTATAGTTATTCCGTTATGTATAATTATTATGTCAAATAGGAGATGGCAATTAACACTGAAATATATTGGAAATTATTATACTAAAATCAGTCTAAGAATATTTGACACATAATTGTCAGGTAGTGTGTGGACTGCATTTTCCTTCTCTTTTCCCCCAACCGTGCTTTTAGAGCATGTATTTATTTGAGAGCCCAAAGGATTTAATCCTGCAGAAATTCCTATTTCACTATCATATTTACTGGAAGGTTAGAGCTAGAACTAACGAGCAAAATCCGGAGTCTTCTGTAGCAAATCTTGCATGAGGTTTCAGAGTTGTTCTACGTAAGCATTTCAGAAGGTCCCTGCTTCAGTGGCTGCTTAAAAATGAGATATTTCTGCTGCTCATAGCTCCAAGTCTCTTAAAAGAGGTGTTCAGAGAGAGTTTTGAGCTGTAATGCTGGCAGTGCCTTATCAGGAAGATGCCAAAGGAACACCATGAGCCTGCAGCGGGTGCTGTGTGGAGCTGAGCGACCAGGCAGTTGCCTCTGTGTGATGGCAGAAAGAGTCAGGGGGAAGAAGATACCAAAGCTGTTCAAAGTGGCCCACAATGTGACTGACATTCCTCTGAGGCCACCCAAAGCAGAAAGTACCATGCACTACACCTTCAAAACTATATTGGTACTGTTGTGTGGAAACTTGATCAGAAGTTGGGGAAGCTGAGGTCTGGGTCCTCTTCCGGAAGGAGGGAATCAGAGTGGCATCTCCTGTCCCATGGTTTTAGTTACAAGTTACTTAACTTCTTCCTTTGTGAAGCTGGGTTGCCCTGCTGTCAAGTCAAGTGTGAGAGTTGGGAGCCAGGAGAAAGTAGGCATCTGAGAGGTTGTGGCACTTCTGGGATAAGAGAAACTTGAGCTGGGGTGCATTTGAGACATCCTCACTCTACTGATAAAAGTGCAAAAGGTGGGAACAAAGCTCTTTTTACCGTATAAAAAATTGTGACCTTAAATTATCTAGAGAATCCTTAAGGAAGGGAAAAATCCTGATTCATAGAGAATCTAAATTAGCACTATCACTTAAACCAACTTTCTTTGTGGAAAATAGTTCTGTGTGACAATTTCTTTTTTTTGCCAGGGATTTAAAATCTGGGCAGCTCTAAGCCCTGCTAAACAAAATTCATGGCTGTACATCTTAATAAAGCAAAGAAAAGTGCACAGCATGTCAAACAAATTCACCTCCTTGGTGTAAGTGTAAGGCTGCTATAATGGCACATGGCAGCAGGAGATCCAGATAGGGCCCTTGGAGTGTTAGCAGAGCATATTGACTTATATCAGCCCTTTTGCCTGGTTTAAAATTGATCCCCTTAGAAAAGTTAAATATCACCTATGTTTGTAGATTGCTAGACAGCTATTAAGATAATGCTTTTATAAATACAGATGGTGCCCTTATCAAAATTACATGGCAGTAAATAGATGCCAGTAGAAATAATATGACACTTTGATTAGCTAATAAAATGAAGCACAAATAGAATGGGGATGCTAAGTTGCTCTGACAGTTTTCATACTGTCTTATTTATTGCTTATTTAGCTTTGATAAGTTTCTATTACAGTCTTGGCTTCTTAAGCAATTCCTTTGAACTTTTAATTTTTAAACAGTAATCTGTATTTTATTGACTTGGGTGAAAAATCCTCATTGTCAATAAGCTCTTCATCATGATAGTAAATATTATCATTCTTTTTAAAGTAAATTGATAGGCCAAATTGCATAATGGAAGTCGTGGAGATAAAAGTGGCAAAGGGTGCCAGTTAATGTTACATGAAAATTATTGATTAGAGCAAATTATTGCTGAAAGTTTGGCAAGCAGTATTGGTTCACTGATGTGGTCGATTTTTATGCCACAGTGAAAGACTTGTATCAGTACATTGGATGACAGCAGGAAAATTGTATGGGAGGACTATTACGCTTTGGGGACAGACTTGCACTGTAGTCTAAGTACTTAAGGCAAGAGACTTAGTTGTTCAACACTGGTATAACTCCATTGGCTTCATTGAGACATGGCCTGGTCACTTTTAAATCTGCTGATCTTGGATGTGAGGCAAATACTGCCTGACATTCAAGGCGTATCAGAAAAATACGCTCATTGATGCAGTTGTTCTTGGAATGGTTAATGGCAGTGATAATCAAGAAGCAGAGAGCAGCTGAGTACAAGTGGTATGTGTGGTTCATTAGATGATCTGACCAGCATAATGCTGACCAATATTTCTGCCTTTTTGGTACTTAAAAAACTTGACTTAGTAACTTGAAAGCAGAAAATTATTATAATCTGCCACAGGTTTTAAAATCTTCCTAGAAACTTCTGATTGCCCCAACTTTCGTGGAGAGTACAAAGCTCAGTTTTAGTCTTTTGGTGTAGGCGACCTGTTGCTAATATTAAGCCTGTGATGTAACAGTGCTCCCAGTAAATGTGGTGAGGTAGATCTCTTCCACTTCTGCAGACGAATGAAGGTCCTCATGCCTGTGTTCATATGCACCTTGTGAAGCAGTGGTGCTGTAGTTAAACATGACACCAAGTTCTCCTCAGTCGTACTGCTCTGATGGGATCACTCTGCCAGTACCCAGCCAGTTTGGCACAACGTTCACGGGATCAATTGTCAGCCAGATGGACAGCGGAAACAAGCATCCCAGCTGTCATGCTCTTCTGAGCCACACTGAGCATCCCAGTTCTGATTTCTGTAGCCCAGCTACAGCTCCACTTGCCCAGGCACAGCATTGTCCTTCTGTCTTCATAGGCCCTGCCTACCACCAGGGCTGGGCTTGGGGGATGTAAATCTGTCTTCTCAAATTTAGACAGTTGGCGTGAGGAGGATGCACAACTTGTGTAAAGACTGTGGGCTGCATGGGAAGTTTCTAGCTATTGCATACTCACTAGTAAGTGTCCGTGAATAAGGCAAAGGCATCTTAGATTATTTCTCTTAGGCTCCCTGCCATCAAGGTTCCTTGTGAAGGGGGTTGGTGTTTTGGGACTAAGAACTTTTTAACCCCTGATTAATCCTAAGATTTAGCCTAAATGTTGCAAATAGCTCATTGTCAGAGAGCAGGTGGGACACAGTTGCCAGATGGAAAAAATCCTTTTAGGTGTCCAGGCCCCAACTGTGTGGGCTTAATGGAATCATGTTGTTGTTCGTGCTTTCACCTTTTGTTATAAAAATTTAAAAACCTATTTTCCAAATAAATAAATTTAAGAAATCCCAAACCATAACATCCCCCCCCTTCAGATTTCACATCTTTATGGCTATATTGTCAACTTGATGCATGAGGTTTTAGCTGTGCAAATCCCTTTAATGCAAGTGGGAGTTGTACAACTAAAGATTTATACACTGACTTTAGAATAACATTACTTCATCTCTCCTTCTCTCAATTTTTTTTTCTTTTTTCTTTTCCCCTACTGATTCCCTCCCCAGATTTCCCCACTGCTCTGTAATGAAAACCACGGGCTCCTTCTGTACTTCTCTTTCTGTAGTGAGAAGCAGGCATGATGATCCTTTTCTACTCACTGAACAGGCATAAGTCCAAGGGAGTGATATGTGAAGGTAGTGATAATATGTGAGTATTAAGGTTGCAGTGAAAATCCTTTATCTCATCAGTGATTTCCCACCCAAAAAAAAAAAAAAGTGTGAAACAGTGAATACTGCAGAACCCCATCTGAGTGGAAAAAAACCACCTTTTTTTAGGATGACTGTGTCAGCCTTTCTGGCTAAAATTTCCTTCACTGCTTATAAGTAATGTGGTTGACACAAACAGATGTACATAAATCTAACATTTCAAGGAAGATCATACCATATCCTATCTATATGACAGGGCAGAATTTGAACAGTCTTGTGCTAGCCTGTGGGCATAATGCAAATTCTCTGGGCTGGAGAGACTTGGTTTTGCTCCAGAATTTCAATTGGTTGTCACCCCATTTTAAAAAAATGGGCTCATTCCACATGGCTGGGTTATGGTGGTTTCCTTCCTTATATCAGGAGGGGACAACTGACCTAAGCATGGAATCCTTTGGAACTGTGAACAGTAAAAATCCCTTTGTCCCCAGTTTATATTAGAAAGTGCATTCTCTCATATTCTTTTGTCTGGAGAATTTGCATTGCTTCCCGTTATACAACTTGGGAACAGTTTATTGTCCATGTAGAAGGATATGTGATATGTGGTTGTGTGTCTTCTTTTTTAATCTAAGGGAAAAGGCAGGAATTGTCACCCTTCTGGTGGGGGTGATACAGAGCCCCAGTCTCTGTCAAAGTGAGACTGCAACCCAGGTGGAATTCAGAATACCGTAAGGAAGGCATTTTGCCAAAAATCTTTGTCTACAGAATGGCAGAGATTAAAGCCCTTCCAGCTCTGATTGGATTACCATGGACCAGAAGCACTTTAATCTCCACCACTGTGGCTTTGGGGGAAGCCAGTGATTGAGACATGTGGCGAGATCATGCTGAAGAATCGGATGGCTGCACTTAGCTCTTTAATCTTCTAGTCTGGTGGCTGTCATAGAAAAATATTTAACTGTTACAGCAGAGAGAGAGAAATAGGTAGTGAGTAGTTATTTTACCTTTTACCAAAAATAAAAATCACATGTTTCCCCCTCCAGAGCTGTGGAAGCAGCCTGTGTGCAATAGCTTGACTCGGAGCAGCCCGAGTCCCTGCTCAAAACACAATATTGGGTAAGCTGGTAGTTGAGATTAATGTAAGTACATAACAGCCAATACTGCAAAACCAAAGGTCTCTGAAACCTAGTACCATCTCTCAGACCAGCAGCAGATGCCAGTGGAAAAGTATTAAGACAGAGTATATTTAAAGTGACTTTTTTTTCCCCAAGGCTGACAATAGTATTTTCTGGACACTTCTTGAATAATTTATGTTTAAATGCTCTGTTTTTTGCGTAAGAGTGGCTGCAAAACAGAGCTATTCAAGAATGATTCCAAGTATAGGCATGCCCTTTCAGAGAAGGAGGAACACAGAAGCACAAAAGACTAAACCCCAATTTTGGATGGTATGCAGGTCAGTAAAGAGAAATAGCAGTGGATAGTAAATGGGGATCTGAGCAATTTCTCTTGCTCAAGTCTCAGTCAAGAAAGGACACACTTAGTAAAGGATATGAGGTATGGGGGAGGTAGTGAAAATTGTCATGAGAGGTGTGAAATGTCTGACCTAGAACATGCTGTCTGACCAGTGGGATACAGGATGCTCTGGGACCTGGAGAGTGTCCTTTTCACGTACGTAAGGATCCCCAATACAACTCAGCTTTGTGCACCTAAGTTTTTCCAGTGTTTTTACATCAGACTACCCTATTTCTCAAGAAAGAAGCTGGGGAATGCTGTGATATTGCTGGAGTCTCCAAAACCTGCAAGTAAGCTTGGGTATGTGTTGATCAGCAAATGGCTCGACATAAGGAAAGAACCATCCTGGCTGCCAGTTTCTGGAGCTTCATGAAGAGCAAAAGAATCACCAGTCTTGTCCAGCTTGTGGTGGGGTGGCAGGGCTTCAGAAGAGGCAGGGGGATTCACCCGTATTGGGAATAGGAATAAAGTCTCTACAAAGCTGAGATGGACTACACTCAAACAGGCAGGGAAGTTGTGGGGCTGTTAGCTTCAGGGGAGCTTAGGCAGTCATAAAAACACGGTTCTCAAAACCAGAAGTCATCCTAATTTCCATTATCATTTATCATTAGGAGTCTGGTCCTTCAGTGAACTGGCTGCACAATCAGCCTTTGTAAAAATATGGACAACTTCAATTGGAAGTGTGTCTAAGGCCATGTAAACATCTTCAATTTTTAAATGATCCTTCAGACTAGGAGAGAAAAGCCGTGTAATCCATATGTTTTATATGCTATTGTGCCAGCCTTTCATGGTGAGAAGCTAAATATTTTTGTCATTTTAGTTAGTTTATATACGCTGCTCTTAGTTTGCTGGCAAAGTGAAATGTCTGATGTGTCCCACCCCGATGTCTACATTTGGATGCAGGATGAAATGAAATGAGCCTTATAAGCCAAACACTGAGTTCCTTTCCATTCTTTTATTAGCTTTTACTTGGCAAATTCTAGTGGCTTTTGTATAGAGAACATAACGTTGTAAAAACAGTGGATGTTTATGGAAGGCACAGCAAAACTTAATAAATACAGCATACATGTTATGAGAATGGATGCTCTTTCGCTAAGTACAGAAGCTACATATGGTGCTGATAGCAAATGCCATATGTTTGTAGAAGAGGCTACATTTGTACAGTGCCTTTTTCTCAGACCTGCTAATCTGTGAAAAATAACAATTCTGTTTAATACTGCTGGTTTTGGCCTTTTGGTTTTGTCTTTTAACTTCTGTGACATATACACTGTCGGAACGAACCTGGAAGCGTAGGTCTGCACTCACTCCTCCTCAAGACCACTTAATGCTAGCAGTACCCATCTGAAAGATCCAAAATGCCCCTTCCTCTAATCATGGTACTATGGAATTAGACTGTCCTTTGTATGGCAGTTCCTGCTGCTCCAAATCCTGGGTGCCTGCCTCCCCAGTACTCATCCATCACTAGTGTCACCTATGGCCTGCTGGCAGTGATGCTGTCACAGCAGACATATGCTTAAATATGAGCTCAGGAGAGGGTTCTGGGCTGTGGGTGGAGGCAACCACCTGGTGCCTTGTTTCAGGGAGTTTTGGAAGGGGATGAGACTTTGAATATCCTCAGCTTTCCTCTTTGATTCTGTACCCATGTGCTCAATATGAGCCTTCTGAGGATTGTTACACTCCAATGCTCACTTGGGGTTGCCTTCTATATGCCCTTGGAGCTGATGTGCCTACCTCTTATGTTTCAGATTCCCTTTTGGGGCCAACTTTCTAAAAATGCAAAGCCTAATTGTAGGTGCCCAAGCCTTTTATGGGATCCAACCTGCAGCTTAAACCTGCTTAGTTAGAGAGCTGATTAGGTAGCAGCCATACCTCGTACGAGTGCTGCTTCCAGCAGTATCCCTGGCTCTTTAAAGACGTATGGCTTAACTAGATCTCTCTCTGAATGTACCAGTCATAAATGAACCATGCACAGCCATTGGTAATTCTTGGTATTTTAAAAATTATTATTTTGATTTGTTCATTGAAGAAAAGCATTTGGAAACCGTTGTGTAAGTAATTTAGTTGGGCAGGCATTTTTAGCAATAGGCAATAGAGAGTTAATTCTGGGTGTTGTCAGCTGCTTTCAGTTTTAAACACGTTTCGGATTCAGAAGACAGCCATATAGAAAAGAATGTTATGTTAATGTGACAGCAATCACAGACACTGCTATTGAAAACTCACTGTTTCTCTCCCCTCCAAAATTAACATCATAACCTTATGTCAGTGAGTCTCTATTATCCTAATACCTGTTTTTGGATTCTGTCCAGTCCCATTAGATATCCCTGTGTTGATTGCTCTGTTACTGGTGAATGTTAATTGCCTCCAAATCTCAGTGGAGTTCAAAAGCTTGGGGGAAAAATACTGACTGGTAAAGCTGCTGGTTTTATTAACAGGCAACTAAATAATAAATCTGTTCAGAGATATGAGTGAAATGCCTGAGACATGAGATATAAACAGCTGATGTTACATCTTTCTTTGCATGTCTATCATATGTTAGTAATGAGATAACAGGATAAGCCATTCCAGCCTTGAACACTGAAATGCTATCAGTAGTGCCTGTCCACCGTCAGTATACTTTAAGAGGTAGTCAGGCTCCGTGTCCTTCCCATTGGGATTCTTATGCACTTGACATTAAATAATGTCCCTTATTACATTTTAAGATGCTTTTTAGAGTTAGTGGGACTATTTAATTGAAACAATGATGTCAAAATATGATTATAGGAAGGCTTGTCACATGTCATTTAATATTTTTTTCCTCTGCCTCATAAATTTTTTACAGAGAGAAACTGCTCTTTTGCTTTGCTTTAAAGAAGAACTGAGATCTTGTTTACTTCTCTGATTTTTTTGTTTGTTTGTTTTAACCGTAGAGTTTTAAACAAGATCCCTGCATACTCCCCTTTTCAACACGAGAAATCTCTAGATGGAAAATCCCCAGTGTAATCCCATTGTGAATTTGCTTCTTGTAGCATATTTCTAGTTTAGGTATCTCTTCTGGTAGTTTTTGCTTTGTAAAAAGGTTAGTAGCACTTAAAAAGCTGAAATAAGTAGTGTGAAGAATATACTGTAATCACATACTGCAGAATAATTGTGTGTTTTTATATCACTGGTTATCAGTTGGTAGATAATATTTAATCTCCTAGTAGAGATCTCTAATGACTCATTTTAGACACTGACCCTCTAACTTCATTTCAGGAATGAAATATTTCCTAATCCAGTAATTTCTGTCTATGCCATCATATCACGTAGATAAAGAAAAGCAACTGCAGGTACCCACTGCGAGATTGCAGCTGAAGTCAAATCTGAACTGAGCGTGTGTTATGTGTGAAATCTGTATTAGGGTAGGTAAAGTGAAGTTGCTATTTTTGTTATTTTAAGTGATTGTTAGGCTGGTATAATGAAAAGCATACCCAATCTTAACTTGTATGACATTGATCTGATAAGCATAGTGTGTCCAGATTAACATCAGTTTTTTAAGCAGTGTAAACACGATTCAGTAACCATGCCAGTGGTGAGAATGTGAACAGAACCCCAGAATTTAATTGTGAGGCTCACTCAAGAAGAAAGAAGGTGAGAGAGAAAAGCACAACAATGAATAGTATTTTATTTTTTGTGGAAATGAATTTGATAGGCAAGTAATGTTTATTATTAGAACACTGAGCATTTGAATCTTGTCCATGTTTTCACCAGATGTACTAAAAAATACAGGTAGCAAATGAGCGCAGTGCCAAACACAGTGTGTTTGGAAGGTCTCTAAGGTAAAGATGGTGGGTGACTGAAATAAGCTCATTTAGCCATATTGAAGCATATTGAAGCCAGGACTTCGCAGCTTCTGAGCATTAAGAGCATACCATTCATTTCCAAGCTGAAAATGTTGGTTACGATCTTCTCTAGCTGGTCAGTATCTCTCACTGTGAAAATACACTTTTCCTATGAAGCCCTGTTTCACTGCATTCCTCTACTTCTGTTCACATTTTTGAAGAATTTCAGGAAGAGGAAGGACTCTCTGTGTTAAATCTTGTAAACAGTTTTGCATTTCATTTTTTGTTTTTAGAGTTCATGATAACAAAAACTGTATGCCAAGGCATGAAAAAAGAGATTGAATAAAATATTAATTAGTATTTATTTGGTTTTACCAAGTTAGTACCTTGCTTTGTATAGATATAAATGTATTCATGTTTATTATTGCACTGTATTTCTGGATCTGTTCTGTAGCCCTGAAGCATGTGCTTGTCCATGATGTCAGAGGAATTTTGTTTCTCTAAGTGGCATAAAGTAGGGCTGCACATGCTTACAGTATGTTGTGCATCACAGATCTAGTTCCCGTTTTTCTTCCTGGATTCAAACAGCCCTAACATCTCTGTTTTTCAATGTGCCCTGCTACTGAAAGGTTCCTGGCTGAAATGAATTTCCCATTTCTGTCATGGCTGAGCTGGCTGAAGGATAAAGTGTTATGTCTTTGTGTGTGTGCAGCAGGTAAGGTAACAAGAAGGTATTGCCCATCTCTGCCTGCATTCCTGTGTCATCTCAGCTGGCAGGTGTTCGCTCAAGCCAGGCAGTTTCAGGAAGAGCCTGCTCCAGACTGAAAGGGAGGACAGTGGTGTGTGCTACTTGCCCACCACGAGGGCATGGAGATGTAACACCAGTTTGTTCAGTAGGAGTTTGTCTTTGGTGCTTAGAAATTGCTACTTTCCACTGAGACCAAGCACTGAATTCAAGCACTCTACAGTGCAATGAACACTTGACTTGTTGCAAAAAATGAAACAAAACCCCAGGTGTGGTAGTTTGGTGTGGGTCAGATTCATCTTAGATGTAAACATCATCACCCTGCACTTGCATAAAGAAGAGTTTAGGCTAGGGATTAATTTGGCCCGCTGAGTCTGCTAAGATGAAATTCTTTGTGTGCTTGTGAATTTGGTGTCAAGAGAGGGGATCACTGTTGTTGGACAGTGTTTAAGAGAAATAAGCCAAAAATAGAATAATTTCCATAGTTTAGGACACACCCCCCCTGAATCATAAAAAAATAATCAGCTGTTGGAAAGAATGAATTTTGTGCTCCTAATCTGCAGAAATGCCAGTAGTTGCTACTGTGCCCAACCACTCACTAATACAGTAAAATATAATTACATAATTAAATACAATATAGGATTTCCATAATAGGGAATTTTATGTCCTTGTCACAATATGCAAGTTGCTGCGGTTGAAGCTCATAGTTCAACTCTGTAACTATTATTGGATGCAAACGTATCACGTATTAGGCAGGATTCTCCTACACAGGCATTTCTCAATCTGGGTGAAAATTGTTTGCTGCAGACAGTGGAAGCTTTGTAGGAGGTTGCCTAAGATGCACTTTGTGGATGAATAGGTATCTTACGACCATGTTTTGCTTTGTTAAAACAAAGCTTCTGTCTCCCATTGCTGTTTGTTCAGATTGGTGCCATCTGTCTTTTGCTAAGCTCAGAACTTGCTGGAAGCTTAAATTCAAGCCAATGAGTGACTTGAAGGAGTAATTTTCTCAGAACCTGATTGCCCATTGCTGGTGCCACTGAAAACTTAAATAATTAGAACTGTTGAGACAGACACTTAAACGTAGGTACGACCAAGTCTTTTTTCAGGTGCATACTGTCCCTGTGAGACAGAAGCACTAATCCTAGTTTTATTGATGTATTTCCATTTGGACAGTCATTTATGTGAAATTCTGCAGTAAATGAGATTGCTTTGTTAGCTACAAACAGTAGCAGAAACAGAAAAACATCTGGATCCAGTGTTGGGCAGTGTTGTCAGGAAAGATAACTATGAAGGTGCAGTCCTTGAAGCTTCTAGAACTGGAAGATGTGTAGCAATTTTGGTGTTTATATACTTGAGGACAGGAGGAATTCTCTGGCCATTAGGATGTTTGGATTTTTTTTAACAAGAGACATAATGAAAAGGAGAGAGATTAGGAATTAGATTTTGGATGAATGAAATGAAACCATGTAAGCTGTAATACAGTATTCAAATAATCAGGTATGTAGCATCATCATGAAAAATATGTGTCTTTTTGTGTTCAATCATATGCACATAAAGTCAAACATGAAGTGCCAAGTCGAGATAAAGAACCATTTTGGTTATCTGCAGGGCAGCCATTGGTGACAAGTAATGTTGCTTCTGATTTTGTTCTCAATTTATCTTCCAATCCCTTTGTTCCACTCAAGCTTCTGCTCTTGCCCCTTTCCACTCTGATTTGGCTTTCCTTCATTTATTGCAGTTCATCAGTGGCCTAGTTCTCATCTCATTAAAATCAATGGCAGGGCTATTACTGACCTTAGTGATGCAGGAAAAATCCCAGGTCTTGCTTATCCTAATCAGTCAGATCATCATAATTAATTTAATGATCTTAAAATCCATCAAAACACAGCATACTTTTAGTTTACCTGCTGACACACAAAGTGCATAATCCTGAGCCTTCAAGCAGAGGCTTGTGTTCTGAGTTTCTCCCTGGCCCAGCAGATACCTTGCTTGTATTTTAGCTTTTATGAGAGTAAGAGTTTGAAGAACTATGAAGACTTTGAGGTTGGCATGTTCTGTTTGTGGGCTACAGAATCTACTGACTTCTGAGTAATCTGTGTAGATGTATGTGTAGAGTACTTTCACAGTCATAACCTTGAATAGTTCAAATTTAATTATGATGAGAGATCCTGTATTTCATTTGTATGTTAAATTAAAAGAAAATATGCAGAAGCTAATCCTATTCAGAGACTGACTCCAGATATTTCTGAACTAAAATGTTTGTAACATAGAAGTCTTATTAAAATTCCTATTTCTACACATTTTAGTAGTAATTTGGTTTAAAAATTGCAAGACTGTAGTTTCATTTGACTGAGAGAAGAATTATGAGGCTGTAGATGGACTAACTGCAGTTTTAACAATGCTAAAATCCATTATAAATCAGAAAAGGAGGGAAAAGTACACATGCCATAATAGTAATTTATTTGACAGTGCTTTTGAATATACATACAGCTCACAGATTATGTGTTTCTAGTACACTAAAAATAAGAAGGCTAAGCACAGGAACATTATTTTTAATATGAGGATGCAGTGCTAAAGAGGAGAGAAGTTTTTGGAATGATAATCAGGCTGCTGGAGCACCATGGAATACTGGCTCCTGGTTATGCAGCCTCCTGCACCAGCTGCGGAAAAAAACAACAACAGAAGTCAGAAAAGCAAAGAAGGCCATGTAATTGGCATCTCTGTATATTTTTCTTTTTTTCTCCCTCCCCCCCGCCATCTTCTTACTAGGGGAACCCCCCCAAACTTCATACGTGTTTCTTGAGCTGTTGCTTTCTGAAGTCCAGTGTCAGAAATACCAAGCTCTAGGATGGAATAGAAAATGTGTGGTGGCTTGGCTGTGTCCTGCTGCTGTGGTTTGGTCGGGATGTGGAGTGAGTGATTGTATGATTGCCTCTTGTCAAAAGTGAAGAGTGAAAATGTTGCTGTTATCCTGTCCTCTGAATTCCTCAAGAGTCACTTAAATCCCGTGGTCACTACTGGAATGTATTTTGGTAAGGAAATTTTGTATTAGGGCTTAGAAGTACAGCTGTGAAACTCAGACTATAGAGGTAATGCTAAATGGATTTCAGATGTATGGGAACATAAGTTGGACGTTTTTGACGTCTTTATGAAGTGGATTTACAAAATTTGTTTGAGCTTTCCTTTTGGCTGTCAGTGATAGTATATGTCTACCAGTAATATGCTTCTTGTCGTAGTCCTTTTTTCAGGTGTAACTCTGGCTCTGAAATACTAATCTTCTCACCACTGCAGTTACAAATGAGAGTATGATGGGCTTTCCTCAGAATGAGTCACAAAGTCTGGTCAAGGTACAGGTTTATCTGGCTTCTTTATCTGTATTTAAAAATTCCGTTTAATAGGAGCAATAATAAGTACCAACCAAAAGATAATTGTGCTCATAGTTCAGTTGCAGTCAGCTGTCCTGAAGGACCACGCTTTGTACTACTGCTCTGTGCTCTAACTGTTCAGAAATGCACTGTTGTGTGTTATTGCCTAATTGGTGAACTGTAATTGCCTATATTGAGGACTGATCTTAAAAGTTAATCTATGCTGGAGTCAGGGAGATTAATTGGGGCAGTCACCACCCCATAGATTTCTAGTAAAGTGACACCCCCTTAAAATGGTTTGCCGCAAGTGCAGTGCAGTCCGAAATGAAAGATGGACAACACATGCCTTCCACGTGCGCTCTTTCTTGTCCAAAAGCTTGTCTGTAACTCAGTATACCTTCACCAGTTCTCTGGCCACAAGATTTTAGAGGAATTTTGGCTGAGAAAAGGCACAGAAGATTTGAATTACGCTTTTCTATGCAAAATCTGTGATCACATTGGTAGGAATTGTGGCTTCTGTCTCTTTCAGATTTGCTTTAACCATGTGTTTTGATTTGAGGGATGTTCTGTTGACTGGTTTATATCATGTGGGACTGAGACCCAGCCATGCTTTCACCTAGCTGTGTGCCTGGGGTACCCTTGTAGCAAACTGCTGACCACCTGGGGCCAGCTGGCCAGGCACTGCATGCTGTAGTTCAAGTTGACAAGCACTGCCCCTAAAACACGTCTTTCTGTGTTTGGTCAAGTACTTTCTGAGGCTCTGAAGTTAGCTGTATATGATTCTCCAGATGCCTCATGGCTTGCCTGGACGAGCTGAGTAGTGCAAGCGGTGTGGGCAGCGGTGCACCCTCCTCGTGCTGCGCTGTGATTTGTCCTGTTAGCACCAGTAAAGTTAAAACTTGGGTGTGAAACAGAGTTTCTGAAGATGCACTGAAAATTTTACATAGATGGGAGACCGCCTTCACATAATTTGAAATCCCGCCCTACTATGTGTTTCCATTACTGCAGCTGAAGCATGGAGATGTAAAGCTAAAAGATGCTGGATCATGTAGTGTTGGGAGGAGATGGACTCAGTGTACTGTAGTGAAATTTCACATTCCAAAAGGTCCTGAAATTAGTAGTTTCTGTGTCACACCACACTAAAGTCTCTGTTCATGTGATGCAAGTCCTGTTTAAATGATCTGTCCTGAAGTAAGGAAGCTACTTGCTTTATTTATGAGGGTTGCACCGCCTTCACAGTGTAGAGTGGAATATGATTTGACTGACTGCCTTGGTGAGCATTCACTACCTGCTCCTCAGTGGAGTAAAAACCTTGGAAAGCTGACTTGAAACAGCCTCTTGTGCTGGCTTGTGGCCTCTGTAACACGTAACATGATCCAGCTACTGAACTTTATAAGGTTTCTATTTCTGACTTTAACTGCTCTTCTTTCTTTAGAAGAACTTTGGCCTCACTTCAGAGCTGACAGGATGTAACTAAATATCAGGAAGTGAGGTGCAGACTAGGCCTGGCTGTGGAGAGGTGGGGATGGCTGGCAGAGATGCTGCTCAGCATTATTGGATCGGTTAGTGTACCTGGTGCTGGAGTTAAGTGCCCAAGACCCATCATCAAACCTCTTGTCAGGGAGTTGTATCATCTCCACAGCTTATCCACAGGAATTTCTGCTTGTTAAAGGAATTTAGTGAATGATAAAATGCTGCAGGTTCCTGGCACTGTTGTCTCTTCTCTTTGTTGAAGGTCTGGTTCTTGCTCTCTTTGAAGTGCACAAGCAATTGGGAGTTTAGTCAGAGGAAAGGTTGCATGTAGATCTATGATGGTAATGTCTGCAAGGGACACTGTTGGCCATCTGGTTTGATCCATAACATAAACTACTTGAGCTCACCAGAATCAATTCATTGTTGTGCTAGAGGCTCTCCCTTAGGGAAAACGTCCAATACGAAAACTGCTCATGACAGAGAGTGTACCACAGCCTGTGGTAATTGCTCCAGCAGCTAATTACCCACTACATCTTGTCTGATTTGGTGTGGCTTTATCCTTCTGCCATTAGATCTTCGTTTTATTTTACTTGCAAAGATAGTCTTTACATCCCAGCTACAGATCACCACTGGACAAAGCCACACTGTGTGTCATGAGTTTTGGGAGGGAGAGGAAGAGTAGTGCGGATGACCAGGGTGTGGGTGGAAATGAGCCTGGCCTGAACCCAGGAGACAAAAACCTTTGAATTTTGTGTTGCCTCTGTGCAAACTTTGAATTTTTTGTTACATTATCTTTGTACAGATTTCTGGCTTAGGTCTATCTTCAGCTGTTGAAAAGAGTCATCTTGGAATACCATCCTCTTGGCACATGTGCAGATATCTTTGGCTTTAGCTTAAAGTCTTTGTTAAGCATAGATTTTATTATAGGGTCGGAAGCAATATTTCTCAATTACCATTCATTTATTCTTATGAAGGAAAAGTGAATTTCATTTCAATGGAAAAAGAAGGCAGTCAGTTTTCCAGGTTTACATTAGACCTAAATCAAAAATCCAATACAGTTCTTGGTGCAAAGAGTAAAAAAATTGTATGAGAGAGACTGGGTTTTTGAGCTCTACTCTTGTGTTTCACAGAAACAGCAGAGGCTGCAGGTCACGATTCCAGAGCTCAGTGTCTGACCTCCTAGTTGTCATACAGCTGCTTCTTCCAAGCTGGGAACTGTACCTGGGCACTTCAAAAACTAATATTGGGGTTTGCCCATCCCAGCTAGTCTGTTTGGGTTCCTGGCCCTGTGCAGAGGCTATGATGTCACAACCACAGCTCACCACTGCCAGGTGCATCTTCAGGCACTCTGCCAGCCAGTGGAGCCACAAGAAAGGACAGCCCAGAGAGAGGGAGAGGAAACCACTGACTTCTGACTTCTGCAAGTAAGTCAGTAAGTGAGCAAAAAGAAAGAAGAATGATGAAGTCCTTGCAGCCCGTTGCAGGCATGAAGAGGTAATGGAGGTTCTCCTGCACAACAGTTTTATGATTTACTAAGAAGCCACCAGTGCTCCAAGTGTTGGTGCACTTCATTCATCTCTTAAAAAAAGAAAAGGACCAGTGAGCAGACTGCAACCTTCCTACTAGACTTCAGTCTGATAGAGAAATGCTTCTTTCCATAGTAGAAAGGCAAATGAAATAAGTAACTGTGGAAAAGCTGAGCTGTACGTTACAAACCGCATCAGTAAAAAGAATTTCATGGTCAAGGGTCTACACTGAAGAAGCTTTCCCTGGGTCAAATTCGTTTTGCTCAGCCGAGAGGAAACAAGGGCATCCCGACTGCTTTCAATTGCTATATGGAATATAGGGTGAAAGACAATCTTGAGAGTGGCTTGCTGCTATGTTATTAAGGATGTTGTATCTAATGAGACCTTGTACTTGCAAGACCTTGAAATGCACCAGTGCCTTGCGTGCTGACTGCCAATGCGAGGTGGGGAAGTCTGCCTCGTCCAGGTTTTAATTTTTCACTTTGATTCTTGTTATGAAGGCATCAGAAAGAGAGCTCTGTATATCTGTAGCTCATTTTTTAGGGCAGCTAAGCTTAACCAGTTCCACGGGCTTCCATAAACTCATAAGGTTGTGATACAAGTTGTGTAATCAACCATGACTAGATTGTCGCTTGTCTTCAGGTGTATTTAGATTGACTTTTTAGGCGACTTGGATGTTAAGTATTGAGTTTTTTTTAAGTCATATTGTCAGGAGAAAAATTTATCTTGAACAGCTGGTTGAAATGAAACCGTATCGTCTGTTAAAATTTAAATGATCATTTCTGAATAAAAGTGACTTTTAAGCTTGCTCCTGGCACCGTGGTAAGTGATCAGTTTATTTCTCTCATGAACACCACTTTTCTGTTAGGAGTCCATGTAATATAATGTCCATTTAACCCTTTACAGACCCTTCCTGATGTCTCATAACTTGTAGAATTCCATTATTATGAGTGGCATAAAATGTTCTGATCCAGATACATAAAGGACTGTGTATGTCTTGCTCCTAGCTTCCTATGCTGGCAGATTTTTTTTGAAAATGGAAGTGTAATGCTACCGGCTTTCTGTAAAAGCAAGAGAGCTTGCTGGTGTCCTAAAACTGATGGACTAGTATCAGGTTGGAGTCTTTAAGTGCTAAGTACAAAATTGTGGTTTTACCAGGTTTTGATGATACTAGCAAATATATGTAAATAGGGTATAAAATTAATCAGCTGCTGTTCAATAAAAAAGCATCATGTTTACTTCAGCCTTGTAGCTACTTTGCCCTCCTACAGGGACTTTTTTAATTAGCAGCATGAATTTTGGATAGTTTAATTTATTTTGTGATTGTGTAAAACTATGCTTTTGGAAGGGTTTATTTATAAACTGCCCAGGTATTTAGCAAAAGCGTTAGAGCAGCATCTGTAAAAATGGAGTGTCATAACACACAACTTTTTGCTCTTTTTTTTTTTTTCTGCTCTTTAGCCTTGCCAACAGGGTAGATTCTGGGGTGTCTTATTTTCATGCTGCTCTTTACTAGTGACAGCAGAGTGAATCAAATGAGGATCAGATAATGAAATGAAAAAAGAAACATTTGCTGAGTTGTCTCCCGAGGAATTTTTCTGTGTAAAATGCTCATAATCATGCCATATGTTGGTGGTGACTTCCATTCCAGCAGACTACGGTACACTTTACAGACTTCAGGATCTGCTCATTGGATTCTGTGATCCAGCGACTGGAAGCACAGTGGAGTTTCTGTAAAGCTCGGTATTGGTAGCACTGAGTGACAAGCGCTATGCGGCTGCAGTTCTGCACCATTTTGTGTTATGCTGCCATTCGGTGGAGCTGATAATGTGTAATGTCCTGGAGAGGTGAGCCTAGGTACACTCAGTCCTTCCACGCTTGCATAACCCCCATATGTCCAGTGAGATTCTTGCATGAGAAATGTGAGCAAGGGTTTGAATATTTAGACTGACACAGACATTATTTTGTCTATAATTGAACAAATTCCCTTCCTGTGTTTCAAATACCATTGTTTTCAAGTGCCATTGAATTAGTAACTGGGTTTAAACTTTGTAATATAAACTAGGAATTTATGAAAAATTTCCCTGGGATCTAGTTACACCATGCCAAATACATTTAACTCGTAAAGTTTATTTAGCTTTGTTTGCACAGTGAGTAAAAAGAACATTGTAGATGGATGGTACCACCTTTAAAGTGTTTGCAGAGAGTCATGAATGTGAGAAGCAGATGGATGAGGTACTTCGGCTTGTATAGTACATGCAAGGTTGTATTCCAGAGACCTTTCCTATGCAAAGCTCTTGCTGATCTGTATGAAACTGTCTGAGGAAAGACTAGAGCCACCTATGTCTGGAAAGGAAAATTTTGGGTTTGAGAATGTTCTCTGCAAGACTCTATGTGGAAAGTTTTGCAAACTGGTACAGACGTTAAGTAATTAGATTAATCAAGTGTTCTATCACTGTAATTTCCTGACAGGAGGTACCATACCTGTGGTGACCCTTTCAAGGGGATAGATAAAAAAGTTACAAAAAATAAGAAACTATCTTTGAACTTCATGGTTTTCAAAATGACATTTAAAATATGTCCTATGAAGACATAATCCCCAAATGAATGTGATGTCAGTATGAGAACAAGCTTTTTTGGATGACTTCTGATAATCAATACACTGTAATGAATGAGTTATGTCACTCTCACTTTCTGTCTGCCTTGCTCTTCCCATAAGTTAGACTATGGTTTATTAATAAATGTTTGGATGTTTATTTAAACATCGAAGTCTCTCTTAAAAACAGACCATTTTTCTCATAAAAATGACATAGCATGGACAATACTGTGGGTTCCTGCTGTTAGAAAAGAGTAATTACGTACAGCCGCTCTTATAATATGCTTGCTTGCTAAATGCATAAATCTAATAATGCAACAATACAATGCTACAATGAGCTTCATGAATTGGAAGAAGAATTTAAATTCTTTTGGCACCTGACATACATTTCTCACAGAATGTCTATAATTTCCTGTATTAGAGCTAGTTGCATCCTTTAATGAATGCAGCTGGAAAGAAGAGTAAAGGATATTTGGAGAGTCATGTATTTAGTTTAGGCTGCTAGGTACTATTTTGCTTGTTACTTTTGACTTTAAAGCTGTCAACCTTATTTGGACAGTTTATTCTTTTTGTAGGGAAGAAATGGAAGCAGAGGAGGGCAAATTGTGTTTGGAAATTAAGACTCAATAATGCAAGGTTAAAATTACTGTCCCTGTCCGTTGTCATTGGAAGTGTGTTTCAAGCGTCTCAGCATCACTTACGTGCATTTTGAGTCTGAGTTGGTAAACGTTAATAGTGCTTGCCTGGCTCCCCATGCATTTACGAGAAAGCAGCAGATTGTAATGTAGCTCGCTGCGTTTTCTTTGACCTAAGCATCAGCCATGAAAGTTTAATGGAATGTTCTCTAGTGTACCCAGCAGTCATACAGGTGTGAGTACGAGTCATTGTTCCCAGAAGGATCAGTTCAGCACTGATGCTGGACTTTCTTATTTCAGACATAGGTTTGGTTTAGAGAAGCAGCATCAATGAGCACTATATCCTCAACACTACCACTTAAAAAATTTTACAGAGCACTGGAAAAATGTAGTATTTTAAACCTATAGCTAATGTTAAAGGTGACTGTAGAATGTAAATGAGAGTCTGTGTTTCTAGAGACTGGTTTAAGATACTTGTAAAACAGATTCAGCCATTTTGGAAATGTGTATTGCTTGATTCAAGGCTGTATTTGTGATAAGAGGAAGAAGATATCTAGTTCTCTGCTAGACAACACTGTGATCTGTAAAAGTTTCTTGTTCCCCAGAGGATCTCAGCACATGGGCTGCTCCCCCCTGACCTGAGCCAAACATGCTGCTGTCCGATATGGTGCTCTTGCTTATTCCACGTTTGTTGTTGTCGAAGGGGGAAGCTAGTGGAGATCAAGTAAGAGGAGCTGGCTGCTGACGGAGCTGAGGTTTGACAAGGCAGAAATGTTTAGAGCAGACGTATCAAAGCACTGCACATCATTTCTTTTTTGAGAAAACTGCTGTGTTTCACATATCTGTATTTCACAGCCTTCTCCTATTTGAATCTTTCCTAAGTAATTTTGAACCTGTGTTTCTGAAGTGTTGAAAACCTGAGTCGGGTGGAAAAGCTTTTCAAGAAAGTCATAATAATCTTGAGAGTTAAGCCTTCTCCTTTCCTTGTGTCATTGTCATTGCCTGTCCTTCATGCGTGGAGGTCATGTCGATCCTCTGGCCCGATCAAGAGAAATTACTTAAATATTTCATGAGCTGAGTACCCTTTTGTGTTGACCAATTCCATGCAAGCTATCAAATGATTTTGCTTCCCTTTTGTCCTTAGTCTCATTTAATTAGATCCAAGTTTATGTACAATTCAGTCCAACTAGTCTCTCATTGTAAGTTGTGGTTTCTCTTTTTGGCTTACTCTCTACTTCTTCTGTGATTGAAGCTGTGGAATCTTGTAATTCATTTTGTTCCACCATTATTGATTTGGTGGCAACAGTCCAAATGTTGAAAAATATTTTCCAGGTTGTTGTTGCCCTTGATTTCCAAAGACATTGCATACAATGAAGCATGTGGATCAGGAATTGACGTATCCATAGTGTCACCAGGCTTTGAGGTTGCATTTTCAATTGTAAAAGCAGTTTATTGTTAATTAGAGAGACTCCCAAGGGCATCATGATCTCCTGATAGTCTGTGAAGAGTACCTTCAGTACACTGTACTCTGTGAGGGTTTGCCAAGACCATCACTTGCGTAAATCCTGAATTGATTCCCTGCTGAAGAAGAGTTGTTAGAACCTCCAAGTTACAGTTGTGAATAAGATTAGTATTAAATTTTAAATTATACTCTTTTATTAGTGGATTTTGGTTTTTGATTCTTGTAAAAGAATAAAACCCAAATGCTTCACCGAATCTTAACAGATGCATATGCTATGCATATGGCATAAAAGTCCTACCCTTCTAGCTACTGTCTCTGCAATGAAAGTATCTGTGTTACAGTGGCAACCCACAATTTAAGCATATTTCCTTAACTAATTGGGCTTTTGGAGTGTTAACCTTCCTCTGGGAAGATTTGGGATGGCATGCAATATGACTAACTAGTGAAAGGTTACGGAATTGCATCCCACTGCACATTTGCTCCTGCTTTAATACGTTCTGTCTTATTAACATGTTAAAAGGTTGTGGCTAGAAAACCCAGTGTCTTACCTTTATAGACAAATACTTCACCTCTCACTCTGCTGTTAGATGTCTGCAGATATCCCAGAAGACAGCCTTCTGGGGACCCTCTGCTGTGTTGCATGAGGATGCGATGGCATGGAGTCCATTTTCTTCACTGTCTGGACTGTATTTCCACAGTGCATATTTTGGTATCCAGTTTGAATTAGAGTAAAATGACATAATTCTTCATTTTAGCTGCCCAATCTTTAATTTGTAGTACCTCCTTCCTTTATTTAAAAAAATGTGTTTGTGTTTGCCTGTCTATGCTTGTATGTAAAAATAATGTTTATGAAGATGAAGGCTTTTTCTTGCGTCTCTGCCAGTGCTGCTTTGCTGTAATGGAATGACGAACTGTAAATAGAATTGACTTGGAGGCTCAATCAGTTGTTGGTATTTTGTTGATAATAATAATAATACCAGCTGCCCCCCATCAGGTAGTGCGAATATAAATTCTGAGTTGTTATGAATGCCAAATAACTTTGTGAAGATTACTAACTCAATTTATCAAATCTGTTTTGTCGTACATCAGTCAGTCTGACCTGCTGTATGATGAGATGTATTTTTATTAACTAACCTTGTTGTCTGTCATGCAGACATGAATGTCTTTTTGAAAATCAAGGCAAGCCCTGGACAGCTTGTCCTGCATTGTACCTGCAGCTGCTTGTCTTGTTTGTATCGTAATCTAGTGAACATCCTGTGTAGTTCTCCTGTGTTTTATTTTTGATGAATCTCTCAGACTATGAATAGCTTAGTGGAGAATTACACAGCTAAGGTGCTAACTTGTACTAGCTTTGTGCAGAACATACTCCACTACTTCTTCTGCCATTACATTGCCTTTTAGTTATGTGCTGGACCGAGTTTTAAATCCTGATCCTGACATTCATTGGATTATATGGATCAGCTCTTTCCTGTCTTTCTGATTTACCAAACTATTTAATGCTGAACCTCCATCATTCCTATGTCAGGACAGATTTTGTCTGTCATGAGCATCTAGGTTAGGTGTGTTTGAATTACACTCCTGAGTGTATCCCCTCTGTTTTGAAATGCTCTCCCTGTTGAGCTGTTTGATTTTTAAAAAAAAAAGAAAGGGATTATGACTCCCTTTCTTTTTGGGGGAGTTAGGGGTTATTTTAGTTTGCTTTGTTTTGCCTGGAGGGAATTCATAGGGTAAGTTTACAGATTTGAGTGGGGGCTGAAACATTTTTGCTCTAAGGACATTTTGTCTTTTTGTCAGAACAGGCCTTTCTCTCCAAAGCTGACAGTGGTGAAATAAGGTCTTGTATTATCTTTTCCACTACTTGCAGTGGCCCGCTTTGCTCCGCACAGTCCTACACACAGCCCTAGCAAGCTGTTGGTTGGGACATGCTTGGGTGTGGGCAGCTCGCAAATCTTCATGCCAAGAGGCACATACAAACTGCCTTTGCAGAGGTGTGCACCTAGTCTGAGATGAGCTTGATGCCAAGGGTCATGAGCCACTGCGAGCCCCCATTCAGGGGAAGAGCACCACAAGGACATGGTAGACGCTGGGAGAGGCTGAGGAATTCACTGGATGATTGCTCAGGCTTTTAATTTTAGCTCTGTGAAAATGCTCTGAAGTGGTGGTTCCTTGTGGTTCTGTGAAAAAACTTTGCTTTGGGAAAGAGAAAATTGTGATGGACAGCATGAGAAGGAAAGTCTGATCTCTTATACCTCTATAGTCATACATATTCATTATTCCTTTTTGTGGGGATTTAAATGTTAACTGTCAGGCCTTAGTGGGTAACACCTTTAAAGTACACAGGGAACTGATAGTTAACCTTCTTCACATCTCCTCAGTTTCCCTTCTCAGTTCTCCTATCTTGGTGGCTCACAAGACCCCATATTAAAACTTAAAAAGGCTAATCTGTTGTCTTCCTTCTGGCTGTAAATGGAAAGCCCAAGCATTTGTTAGGTCTCCATCCCTGCTGAGCGCATTAAGCAATAGTGTGAATAAGCTTTGCAACCATCCACACTGAAAGGAACAGCAGGGCTTTAAGGCAAAAGCCAGCCTTCAGACTACTCATGGACTGACTTTGGTTGGTTGGCTGTGAAAGCACATTTTTCATTAAAATTAAAATGCTGTCAGACCACCAACTGATAGTAATTGGGTTTTTTGTTTGTTTAAAAGAGATGAGACATACTATTTTTAACCAGATTCGATCAACATGCTAACAGGAAGTAAGAACATGTGACTGTCATTTTACATCTGTCTTAAGAAATAACACTTCCTTCTCTTAATTAATGAAAGTGGAATTACTGAATGGCCCGCTTATTGATTACAGCAGTTACTGAATTTTTATGTGCCATATCTGCATGTTCGTATTTGGCTTATCAAATATTCAGACATTTGATCGATTTTTTTTTTTTTCCAAAAGGCAAAGTATTTCTGCCTCTCATCAGATGGACTAACACTGTTTTGAGATAAGTCACTGTGGGTCTCAGGGGAAAGCCAGGTATGTATTTTTAATGGAGTCAGTGAATTACGAGTGTACTAGGTTACACTACAGGAATGGGATTAGTCTCTGCTTGGTTCATCATGAGCTCTACTGAGATAATTCTGGCCTACAGAAGAACACAGGTTCTGTAATTCAAGCTGGTCAATAAACTTGTGAGCACTTGGGACTATTGTAAGCTTTTTCTTCAGTTCTGCAGGGCAATTAAAAAGTAGTAGCAACCAGGTCAGAACTGGAGGCCCTGGAAAGGTCCAGTCAGTGTTCTGTGACATACAGTTTTGGTGTGAATTTTATTCTAAAAGGAAGAATGAGGATGGTGGAGGCAGGAAGAGTTGAGGTAATGGTGGGAGGCAGGCTTTAGCTGACGCTTCACAAATTTAGAAAAATGTGCACTTCAGATATTGGATGAAACCTCTGGTCTGTGGCTCAGAGTAAGGATTGTCTTTGCTCTCCTGTGTTGTACATAAACTGCCTGATAGGAACATGGAATTTCATTGATGTTGTGATGATTTTTTGTGTCAGCAGTGTTTGTCTTACTCTGTCTTTCACTGGTAAACAATGGCTGTCACAAGTGTTCGTAGTACTTTACATCTACTTGGAACATTATCTTTGCCTTTTTGTGTTGTACTGTAGAGCAGAATATGAAACTTAAAAATAAGCACTTCCCTGTTTTCAAGGTTGATTACATTGTTTTATGGCTATAATGTCTCAAAATAACCAATAACAGCATTCCCTATAAGAGAAATTCAGATAACTGAGTGCTGATATATCCAAGAAAAGGAGGGCATTATTTTCAGCATTTTGGCATCATTCTTTTGTGCTTTTCAATGTGTTTTAATTCTGTCATGCTTCCTTTCTAATGTTATATGCTAATTTAAATAATAGAACTCGTACATAAATACACAGTCATGCAAGAATGACTAAGGATGATAAAATTGGAACAGTGATGCTAAGTGCAGCATTGCAATCAATAGGACTGCAATGGTAATAACACCAATACGTCTAGTTAAAGAGATGTAAATTGCTCTTAATCTGAAAGAAGGTTAGAACCACAGTGGAAGCCAGGAAATGAGTAAGATGCAGTCTGAGAGCTAGCAAAGATGTCTGTGCCCACTCAGAATATGTCTTGCTTCACAAAGAGCAACCTCAGGGGGCCTTCAGTGGATTGCTGTAAAGTGAGCAGAAGCTCGAGAAAACAGAAGAAATGTCCTATGCAGCAGGAAAGCCCTGCTAGTAGCAAAGAAATATTAGAGAAAACTAGTAGGAGGATTTTTCAGGACTGATTCAAGTTAAGCTTGGAAACGATGTGCCTCTTTCTGCCACCCAAACTCCTCCTGTGAGCTCAGTGTGGCAAATCACAATTCACAATGGTGCTTCTTGCAAGCAAAAGGTATGGAAGTGGGCACAAGGGGGATCAGCCAAGGCAGGCCAAACAATCTGCCATCCTCTCAGCTCCTTCTGCAGGCTGTACCCCACAATATTCCCACAGCAGACCATTACATTCTGTGCAAAATGAACCCTGCAGAAGAAAGGGAGCTCAAAGACAAATGTTCAGTGGACGAAAGGCAGTTCAAGCTGCCTGTGCAGCTTTAATTTGTCTTCTTGCATCCACTCAAGGTATTTCTGTTCACTTTTTATGCAGAAGCACTCATTGTTCAAAGATCCCTGCAGTTGACTAGGCACCGTGAAGGTACATTAAGGTTGGAGCATTTATCTTAGCTCCAAATTCCTCTGCTGAATTCCTCTGCTGGTGTCAGATCTCCAGTGTTGTTCTCACATTTCTTCCAATTTCTTGTGCTTGTTTATTTTTAGTGATGCTTTGGAAATAATAAGAAAATGGGGACACCTTTTCCTTTCTCTCCACTGCCCATTTAGGTTGGAAGTTTTAATTAGAATTTTAAAAGTTGGGTTGCTTGAGAACCACATTTAGATTATTAAATGACCTGCTTCCTATGAATACATACATCAGAAAAAGAATTGCCAAGTTTGTATGAAATTTTGACTCCCTGGGGAGATGTTTTCCTAACCGTTGTGCTACTTTGGATAGGAGAAAGAAGGTCAAGAATTGCTCTCTGGCATGCAGTGCTGTTTAATGCCTCAGTGCAGCACTAAGTAGAGGATAAGTGAGGCTTTAATAAGCAGCAAAGTTCATTTAGGATGATAGAAAATAAGGTTGTGATGCACAATAGTTGGAAAAACATATTTAGTGCAAGAAATAAAGATAACACTGAAGTTGCTAATTCTCATGTAATGAGCTGGAGATTTCGTATGGAAGTGGGGCATAGGATGTGATTTAGATTTCTGTACGGACATCTTTATCTTACAAATGTTATTCTCCAGCAGTTTGTGCTCAAAACTTACAGCTTCAGTCTCAGCACTATGTGAAAAACAGTTCATTGGCCAGCTATTAACTGATATCTACTGACATAAGCGCTTGAAAACAATGAAGATCTAATTCTGTGCTGCTTTATCCTAAAGAGTGCAATGAGTTCCCAAAAACCTGACACATTTTATATGCTATAATGAACAGATACTCTCAATACCCTTTTTTGCTAATGAAAAAAAAATCTTTACTGCTTGCTCTTTGCAGATGGTAACTTTATTCATGGATCTGGCAAAAATTTTACTTTAGTTGACATTCACAGAAACCTGCCATCTCCAAGAGAGGCTGCATGATTTGTTAAAAGAGAATTAGGTTTTCTCCTGAAGGTGTTTGGTATACTATTGAAAGAACATAGCCTTCTATGAATAAAATGAAATGCATATGTATTGTATGTCTGTAAAACACTGTAAAAATTTGAAAGGTTTGGATGGAGTTTTATACCAGTTTTCCAGACTATTTTATGAAGTTTAATGAAATATTAAAAGCCAATCATGAATCATACACAAAGTTCCAGTTCATTGTGAATGGACTGGCACAGGTAGAATACGATTTCATTACAGTTACTATGAAATGCCTACTGTTGGAGTTAAGTATCTGTAACCCTTAAGAAAAGGTTCATCATGCACAAAAATAGCAGTTAGTAGTAGCTGTTCAGCCTTGATGATAGGTGACAACTCTCTTGCTCGCTTGAACAGCAATGAGAAGGAAGAGAAACTCTTTTAGTTGCACAGTTTTATCAGCTGAGTTGTTTGTCTAACACTTTGATTCTTGAGTGGGTTTCTGTTCAAGGACTTCAATTTTTTAAAGAACATAAACTCTTATTACTATGAACTGTTATTTAATAAAGTTACGTCTGGGTCCTTGAATAGTGTACAACCAAAGGAACATAAAATAGATCCATATTTCTAAAGTCAAAAAGCAGGATTTCTGCTTGAGGAGCTGGTTCTGCACATACTGAAACAATACACAGAAGTTATCGCTCTGAAGAAATTAATTTAATTTTTCTCCTAAACAATGTACTTTCTTTTTGCTTTTAACCTTGATCGTTGCATTAATAGATGATAGAGGCACTGATGGGAAGAGCATAAGAAAAGTGCTGAGATGCTAGAATACAGTGGTCTGAGGACACTTATATCAGAGGGCAGATAACCTGTTTGCTTTTATTTGTGAGCTTTCAACCATGAATGTAGAAATGGCACTCCACGTTTATCGATCAGTTTACCCCACTGTCTGCCATTAGACAGTGCTTCACTTAAACCTACTGCCAAACAAAGGACATTGCAAACAGATGCCATGGAAAACATGCCTTACATATTGCTTGTTCACTGAGGTAGAATATTGTATTAACTTTGCAAGGCTTCTAATATTTCAGGAATTACAAGTTAAGTGATTTTAAAAATCTCTCACTCAACAGCATTATCATAGAAGGGCTATTTATGGTATCTGCATGAGTAAACTGATAGCAGACTTGTTGCTTATTGTGCTCCTCTAAATTCATTTTCCTAATAGCTTATTGGAAACTTTGGTGGGGACAGTGTTTTTGCGTGGTGTCTCATCATTCCTCATACAACCATCTTTCAAATAACTAAAGCTACTTCATTCTATCAGAAGGTGCAGCTCAACCTGGTATTTTACTGGCATTCGGCAGCCTTCAGTTTTGCAACCTGGTGAGTATGTAATAGGGATTTGGAGTAGCAAATCCTGCACTGACTTTGTATCATAGATTTGAGACTCAACATCATCTTATGAAGTCCACTCTTGTGTTGTGTAAACTCACCTCGGGATACTCAGGACTAAGAATCCCTTGCTGAAGAAAGCAAGCAGTGACATAGAAGCCTGCAGTAAGGAGTATGAGCTGTGCAAAAGTGGCAAAAGTACTATAGGAAGGGAAGTGATCAAGAGCAGAGAGGCTGGAGTAGCCTGGATCAAAGCAAGATGCCAAGGCAGAGAGAGCAAAATCCTGGAAGAACTTGGATTGTACGGAGCAATGAGAAGGGGACTCTGAAGTGGGGGTGCATCTCACAGCGTAGATTTCCTCTTGGCCAGTTGTTTGTTCATGTACCCACAAATTCATGGCTAGAATCAATGTTTTTAAGCTGAATATAGACCTTTCCTTGCCCTGTTTTCAGCTTTGGCTGTGGCTGATATTTCCCAACCCTTAGGAAAATAATTTGAAATAATGCTGTTGTTTTCAGACAAGCATGTCATTTGTTTTACCGGTCTGTAGTTGATTAATTTGCAAATGATATTCCCAATAAAGTGCTTAGAAGTAGATAATTACAACTATATTAACAGTTACCGGGGAAGCAGATGGTATTCTGAGGAGCTGCCATGTAGAATTAGTGCTGATGCTCTACTGTAATGTACCATCTACCCCAGCAACCCACAAACAACAAACTAAAATCCTGCTGATATTCCAGATTGTAAGTAAATTGTGCTATTGCTTCTCATTCAGTTCTTCTCTGAATTTTTATCTGTGTTTTCTAGATAGCTACAGTGCTCAGTGAGCTGCTCCTTTTTATGTTCAGTCACATAACTCTCCACGTCTGTATTTTGTATTTTCTTGGTATCAAACCCACTAAAATGAAGTTTCTAGGCTATATGTCAGTGTTTTCTCCATCCTGCTACTAGATACTCTGAAGCATAGACTGACTCTGTACAAAGAAGGACTTGTAATTTACTAAATTGTTGAAATGAAAATTCCCTGTGAGGTGCTAAGTTAAGGAGGTTCCGAAGGAACTGTCGCTATTCCACGTGTCCACCTGCGCCCACGCTCTCCCTCTTCCCTGCTTATTTTGTTAACCTTCCGACTTCATACCACGGCCTGACAAAATATGACCCTTTTTGTGCTTCCAGCAGTCAGGAAAAAGGCCACGATGTCACCGCAGTTTCTCCTGCGCCTCTGATCCTTGAAAGCTTTGGTTTTTAAGCAGGCTGGAGTCACGCAAGTGACAAGAGCACGCACCGGGCTGGCGTTGCAGCAAAGTTGAGGTTCCTGCCTGGGGCCAGCAGAGTGCCGCTGGCGCCCAGAGACAGGTCACTGCAGCCAAATGGCTGGGAGTCTGTTCAGAGCGTGGCTTTATTTCCTTATTTAACATATTTGTCATCTACCGGTCTAAATAGAACTGAGAGCTTTTCTTTTTTTCTTTCTTTTCTTTTTTAAAGGCTCTTCAAAACACTGGAAGTAGTTACTAAACAGACTTTGGTTCTTCTTTCCTGAGTGCATGTCTTTGGTGTAACTGTCTCTAAAACAAGCACATAACAGCGTATCGATGGCATAAATGTCTGTAAGTTCAACATAGGCAGCTCTAGGGTAGGAACCAGACAAGAAATTTGGGCTGTTTTGGGTGAGTCACATTGCCTGTTGTCTGTTTGGAATTACCTGTGTTCTGTATGGCTGAATACGGCTCAGTCTGATATTATTTTATCCCAAGCTTATGATGAAACCTGGAGAGAGGTGGCAGATGTGGTGACCTGGTTTTCAGCCAAGAAAAAGAAAGTTTTCAGAAGGTTCTTATCATAGTCTGAGTCAGAACCTCCTTAAAAATACACTGTGCTTGCAGCCAAGTGCAAGTGAAACTAGCTGTGTGTTGTTTTCCTGCTCTGGTGTGACAGAAGTGGGCACACATGTGTGTGCTCACAGGTGCATGAGTAGACAGGAGCAAAAGCAGCTCAGGCATAACAACAGACAGCGGTGGAAGGCAAGGCAGCCTGAGCAGCTTTTGAAATGTAATTCTGAGGGAAAGCTTAAAAAAACCCAGCCCACAGAAAGAGAACGCTTGTTAGTGTGATCGAAGGCCCAGAGGAAGGTCTTGGGCTACAGAAGTAGGAGAATGTTTAATTCTTGTTTGTTGTTACTAGGGAGTATCTTGTACACTACTCTTGATGAAACAGGATTGCCTTCAAGCCATATGCAATTCCCTAAGCAATATATTTTTGAATGGAAGTTGCAGTCAGTTCCTGAATATTAGTTAATTGCTTCAGTCAGAACAACAAATGCTGATGCCTTTCGTCCTGCATCTGTATGTAGAATGAGCAGAATTAGTATTGCTGACTTTTGGGACATCTTCAGGAAAATGGGAGAAAGAGGATTTTGTCCAATAAGGTCTCCTGACCCTGGAATGCTCTTTCCCCAGTTTGCATCAAAGTATGTCTCTGGCTTATTTCCCAGCTTTGCTTCTCTTGGTTGAAATGAGAAGTTACTGGATTTATTCTAAGGAGGGCAAGGGTGTGACAGGACAGGTTGTTTTTAAGCCTGTGTAGCATGTCCTAAAGGATCCCCTTTTCCACTGTTTCAGGCATTTTACCCAAACACTTCCTGGCAAAATTTTCTTTCAAATACTATATAACGTTAGCAACTTTCTGAAGTGCTGAAAAACATGCTATTCTGCTCATTTTAAGAAACACTTTGGACTTCTGGAACAGCTTGTCTTTTGGAGAAGTGGTTTGATAATGGGCAAGGAGGTAGTCTCCTTTGTCAAGGATGTTCCTTTTGTGCTCGTGAAAACAAGCCCATTTTAAAGCAGTTTTTGAATGTTAAAGGAGAAAAAGACTGAGATGTATCCTTTTAAGATTTTATTAGGGTTTTTTTGATGTTAGAATTGAATCTCTCTGCCTGTGCCTAGGCTTGGTAAAAGCCATAGTGTCTCCATGAGGTGTTGCAGATATGTAACTGGTAGAGGGCAAGTGAGTCTCAGATGGACCTTATTTGTTTGGGCTGAATCAGTCCTGGAGGGTGGCCCCCACGTTTCAAAGCTGAGAAGGGGCAAGTGGGCTATGTGAGATAATGCAGAAAATAAAACTGATGGAAGTGCAGAAAAGAGAAAGCTAGACCTTAGTAAATGAGTGGAGAAAGAGATCAGAAGATGGGTCAGTTGGCCAGAGACTTGGGCAGAATGGGCCTGGAATGAAAAAGAGAGAAATGTAATACGGAGTTGGTGGACGATGCTGGAAGTGACTTGATGAAGAGCCTAAAAAAAATCAGAGGAGTAAGACTAATAGTTGGAGGTGTTGGGTGAGAATTGGGAATCCTGTATCCAAATAAAATGTTACACATGAAACTGGAACTGATAGTCCAGTAGGGTTGTGCTGATAAATGGGGAACTACCTTTTCTCTAAGATGGTCATGCAAGAATGGAACTGGCTGGAAAAGGAAGCTGGAGAAGGGGAAGAGATCATTTGGATAAGAGCCTTGATGCAAGGGAGGAAGTTCTGTGAGCATGGTAAAAAGCACAGAAGAAGGATTTGTGAGAGGGTGGAACAGGTAGGTTCTGAGACTGCGTTAAGTGTTAAAAGGGAGAGAGGAGAGAGATCATACAGTGGCTTTGGAGTATGCAACAGGATCTGGTCAGGTAAAAAGGATGAGTCAGGGAGGGGAGAAGGGAAAATGTGGTTAACTGGATGCAAAAAGACTGGGGGTTGGAGAGTGAGGACAAAGAGGGTAGTTAGTCCTAGCAAGGAAACTGGGATTGCTTTGAGAATCATAAGGAATGTAAACTGGGAAGGTCATACTCATCTGTCTTCCGCTGTTCCCAAATACCTCTAAATTCTCCTGGTAAGAGTATTTGTCATCTATTTTCAAGTGTTTGTCCACATCAGTGATGATAATATATTATTGCTGTCAGTTACTCTAGAAGCTGCACAAATCTGCATGGTAGAATTTAACACTTAAAGCCCGCACTGAGTAAGTGGGAGGATGGCCACCCTATGCTAAAGTTTTGGTGTTTTCTTCTTTTTGTGGGACAAATAAAGAAAAATGCACGTAAAAATCTGCATAAAACAATAAGCTTTTGAACTATTAAGAAATAGGGGAATCAAGATTTTTAATTGCATAGTAATTAGTCCCTTACACATTGCAGTAGTCTTTGTACCCATGATGCCGTGTTGTTTCCCCAGGATTTAGGCATCATGAATTGTGCAGTGCAGATAATGGTAGGCGGATAAGCCGGGATTGCTGCGACTGGGACTGTTGTTGTCCCTTGAAAGAGGTACAGGAGGTTGGTGGTGAATGATGGGGAGCTGGTCAGCCTGGTTAGTTATTGGGCCCCTGGAACTGGATTCTGTTGGAACTGGGTTCTGTCTCTCCTTCTGTCACAGTTCTCTCAGTGATGCTAAGCCCCTTAAATCAGACTTTTTAAAGATGATCACTAATTGCATGTTTCACATTTTTCTGGAAGCCCAACCTCAGCCCTAGGGCCTGTTTTGCAGAAGAGCATAGCTGTGACTGAAAGCAGTAAGACTCATGCTTTGAAGATACAAAGCACTGCATAATGTTAAAGACTCTGAAAAATCATGGCCTGGACATCTTAAGGCTGGCTTTCTTAAATTAGTGGATACGTCTGATTTTAATGTATCTGTGCCTAAGCTCCCCATGTATAAAGCAGAATAATAGTTCCCTCAACTCTCAGGGATTTGGTGGAGATTAGTGAAGTGTCTGTGAAACCCTCACTTATTTTAGTGATGAGTGCTATAGAAAAGCCCATAAGGAAATTAATAATTTTGTCTTCAGAGCACTATTTGAATAGTTAGCAGGAAACAAGCCGTAAGGCCATACCCTGAACAATGATAAGACAAAATATTGAATACTTGCTTTATTAATTCAACACCATCCATCCTGTGCTGTGAAGGAGAAGTGCACTTAAAAAAAATGTTAACAAAATTAGAGTGTATGATAATGTATATGCAAAGGATACCAAATTAAGTTTGCATCAGCAACCATAATTCTTTCATTGCCTAATGTTGGAGGCTTGATTTTATTGCCTGAAGAGCATTCTTTTTAACAAAGAGTGATTTTTTAGTCTCTGTGTGTGTGATGCAGTTTTTTAATGGGAATGTGACTTCTAGATATTTTAAAGAATTGTGTACTCAATGCATAATTCCATTTTTAAATATTTTTTGCTTCTTTAAAATGTGGGGAGTTTCTAGCACTGACATTTAGTATGCTTTTTTCCTTCTGCTAAAGGTCCTACCTTGTAGCATTTTAATCATGGCCAGTAGCATTCACTAACACAGCTGAAAGCACTGGGGATGCTTGAATGAGAAAGGATGGCAGAATCGTGCCCTCCGTTTTTCATCCAGTTATAAGGAGATATGTTACAACCCATATTGACTTTTCCAAAGATCAGAAAGCTCTTTGCAAGGAAGGGAGGGGAAAGCACAGAGGGTGAATTCAGCTGCAACAAGGTTAATGTACTTGCGCAAAATTATACATGAAGCCATGAGAGTGCCAAGAATAGTAGCACCCACAAATCCTACTGAGGAGGTTGATCTTGTGAAGTGATGCCCTTCTCGCAAGGTGCCGATCCTCTGGAAGTTGTTAAGTTTAGAGGGCACTTTAGCCCCCAGCAGGATCAGTCTCTTGCTTCCTGCTGTATCTCTCGAAGTCTTGATCTTACTCATTTTTACACTTAAAAAGTTGTCTTAGTGCCCTTCTCGGAGCCAGCCTCACAATTTCCTTGGGATTTGCCTGGCCCCATGAGTCTTTTTTAACAGTTGCCAGTTCCAGACAGCAGACATCTGTGGGGCTTGTCTGGGAGACCAGTGGAACGCCATGCACCACACCTGCTCCGCAGCAATGCCAGTCTGACCCTGAAAGAGAACAGCTCAGTCAGCTCAGTGCCACCAGGGCAGCATTTTTCAGTGATTCAGCTGATGCCTTTTGTCAGCTGCAGAGTACTGTCAGGTGAAAAAAATGTTGTTTGGTTTTTTTCTTGTAATACAAGGAATGCTTAGAATTTTTAAGTGTGGTATTAGCATTAGCATTCGTAAAAATTCAAAGGGAGGTGTTAGCCTGCTCTTCTTTCCATTTCTATCTCAAAATACTCCTTTTTCTGTAGATGAGTATGTCTCAGCTTGTTGGGAAAGTTTCTTCATCATAAAGACCATAGAAGGTAAGGGACCTGGAATAAAGTATCTATTTACTTTCTTTCATGGGTACAGAAAGCTAAATTTTCAACCTCTCTGTTCAGAAATATTTTTTAAATATGCAGATCAGGAGGGGTTGATCTAGTCTGCATTTGGAAAATCCTGATATAAGCAAGGCTGGAGTCTGTTAGTGAAGTGCTTAGCCTCAAGTTGTTCCAGCTGTTCTGTGGTGACAGCAGACTTCTGATGGATCATACAGTAGGAAGATCATGGTTAATTTTATCTTCATGTGGTTTATTGGAGTTGGACTGGATAAGGCAGATGACAGGGTTGAGTCTTCATGAAAAAAGGTGTTGGACATACTGTACTTACACCTGTTGAATGCAGCTTTTTAGATCTGTGGCGCTGTTGTTAGTAAAGCTTGCAGTAGAGCACATATCTAGAATGCATTTTCTGTAGAGAAATCTCAAAATATATAGATAAATGGAAACATTTACAGTGGAACAGTCTCTTGCCTTCTCTGCGATGGTAGATTTTAAGCAGCACTGGTCATGGCCAGCAGTTTTGTAATTCTCTGATCCTTCTTCCTTGCAGCTGCAAAACAACTCTGCAGTTTTGATGTGCCCTCTATGATTCTTCTCAAATCAATCTGTGTTGAAAGACATCAGTTTTCCATCTTACTGTGCCTTTTTTTTTTTTTCCCCCTGAGCAATATCCTGCACTACCCAGTTCCACGGATGTATTAAATGTTGTACTGACACTTTCTGCTCTCACTTTCTGTGTCAGAGAATGCCTGAAATCCTGATCCATACGTCTGTGCAGCCATATGGCCTCTCTAGTATGACCTGTTTCTGCCAGAAACATCAGAAAATGACTGGGAAACTGGTTTCTTTGCATTACTGGTTCTGGGAGTAGGAGGAGGTGAAGCGGCAAGACGGCTGCCCTCCGTTCCGCCCTTTTCCATGTGGAAAGCAGCCTTGAAACTCTGTCTCCATTAGGAGCAGGCTGCTGATGCAGCTATACCCACACACTGCAACAGCAAAGCAGTCCTGGGTGGACTGCTGGAAATAGCTTGTCCTGGCAAAACCGTGCTTTTTGACAAGATAGCTTATTACAGCAGTGCCCGCCTGTCCCTGTAGAAGGAGCAGCAGCAGCGAAAGCCCAGCTCTGGCAGGATGACTCCTCTGTGCCGCTCCCTCACCTGCAAGGCCGTGCTGGTCAGGGATCATTTGCCTCGTAGACACGGGGTGAGAGCCTGTGTGCCTCGGGGGGAACCTTGTTCCCACTTCCTCCTCAGCAGACTTCTGGGGACCTTCACTAGCAGCAAAGGCATGGTCAGAGCATAGTTTGAGTTATAGACTCATCTCCTTTCATATATATTGCCTCTTAATTTCTTGACTTTCCCCTCTTTCTCTTCTAGCATGCAGTGTTCTGTCCCCTTTCCAAAGGAATGAGCACTTGCTGGCAAAATTGCCCTCTTAGTGCAGCAGGGGTAACCCTGTGGACGTCACCACAGAGGTGTCAGTGCAGCAGCAGACAAGGGCTTGGCCCTGGTCCTTGCCTGCATGCTCTCCTCCCTCTTTTTAGCAGTCCTGGTACCTTTACCTAGGCAGAGTTTACTTTACTTGCTCACTTCATCTTCTGTTTTAATATGGCTCTACTTTTTTACTGGCTGTTGTTTAATCTGAATGATTGCAGTATAAGAACTCTCAGGCAAACAATTACATTTTGAAAATCAGGTTGTGGGTTGGAATATGTGACTGCAAGATATTCCTGTGAGTGTAGTGTTTCTGTTAGAAGATCCAATGGGAGATTCCCTGGGGAGGTTTGTGTACTGCATAAGAGCACAAGAAATGCTCTACAAGGTCAGATATGTGGGCTGCCTAGCCCAACGGACTGCCTCTGACAGTGACTGAAGGAGATGCTGCAAGGATTTGGGTAAGAGCCTGGCCAACCATTCCTCTCCTTTCTTTCTACCCCAGCTCCCGGGCATCCTTTGGATGAGTATTAGACAGGAGCTAGGAGCGTGCCTGCAAAGCACACAGGCCACAGGATTCATTAGCAGATAAATGAAGGGCAGTATGTGTACTTGTGGGAAAAAGTTTTCCAACTGCTGTCTAAAATGTAAAATTTTCTGACCTGCCTTGCCTCTTTCGGGGTGTGAGAGGAGAAGAATTGTTTCAGATCAGTGGGTATGCAAACAGCTGTATGATACATTGCTGCAACAGCACATGGAGGAACAGGCCAACCACAAGGACTTGTTAAAACAGTATTTACAGGATTTTTTCCCTCCCTGCCAAGAATAACTCCCCATTTTTTTGCAGCAGTGGAAAAGAATTTTTTTTTAAATGTTGTTCTTTTTCCATGGATGGCAGGTCCATGGGACTTTTCCCTTTATATGTTTGCTTGTCACAGAGCTGGTATCCAACTTTCTTTCTTTTTCCAGATTTTGAGATTCAAAAATAATGTTTGTCAGTCCAGTGGGATAAAAGTAGCCTACCTTTATCACTGTCGTTATCACCAGTTATAGGAATCACTAAGGCATCTGTCACCATGGTAGAGAAGTACTACAATATGCCTGTAAAGCATCTGGTTTCTTCAAGAGAAGGAACTAGTTCTAATTCCCTCTGCTTCAGTTATACATCTTTTGCTTATGGGTACTTGAATCCGTGTAGTTTAATTCAGGATTACACTCCTGGGGCCATTCCACTGTTCAGCACTTAGTAATGTAGAAGATCCACTGCCAGCTTTGAATTGCAGTCTGATAGTTTTAGTATTTGTGCTCAACCTCATCTCCTCACTGAGAGTGAATTCCAAAGGGGGAGACCATTAGAAATGCAAGGTCTCTGGCCCAGTGAGTTCAGCTGTGGTTTCCATAGTGTTTTTATGGTCCTGTTGTGTGTAGCTGCTCCTTCGCAGGCACAGAGAAATGGGGGGAGGCATGCAGGGTTTCAGCTGGGTCTCAGGAGTTCATCATGTATCCATTCTTGTCCCTGTCATTCAGATGCACACATGCTGCATGCTGCTTGCCTCACTGGATATCGTAAATAGTGGAAGTTATAATAAAATTAGGAGCACAGATGTTCCTCTTACAACCAGCACACCCTGTATACAATAATAATAATGAAATATATCCATTGCTGTTCTCTGTGGTGCTAAATTTTCTCTTGTGAGGCATCTTGCTTTAATAATAACACCACATTTTCTTAAGCAAGAGAGTATCAGATTTACATTGGCAGTAAGTCACTATTTTCAAATAGCGTGGAGAGAGATATCCAAGATAAGTGCAAGATTTTCTAGGACAGCTGACTGTGCATGGAAACTGCAGCCAGGTGGAGGGGTCCACCAGGTCCACCATTAGTCTTCATTTCTTTCCTTCATCAAAGCAATTAATGGGAGAGGACTGTCAGCCCAAAGACTTTCTCTCTGCTGCCAAAGAGGAACAGCCTTTGTTGGAAGGCTAGTCAAGGTTTCAAACAATCTGTTGCAAACTGATGAAGTTTTTATTTTTCAGCCAGAGTTGTAGCCAACAGTTCTGGGCAGGGACCTTTCCTCTACTAACCTGTAATGGAACGTAGATTGCTCTGAAGAGGTTATAGCTCAAGCCCTGATGCTGCGTGTGAGTAAAGATAAGTATGGGTTTAGGAGACTGTCACTGGTGGGTGTAACTTTGCATACATTTTGTTTTCATGTTTTTCCTCCAGGAATACAGAAATAATATGAGTGTGGTGCTATAAAGCTCTACATAAGTATCTGCTGGCTTTACCCTGCCTTACCTTCTCTTGCTACATAAAAGTAGTCCCTCTGATTCCTTTGGGCTAGTTCACAGACTTGGCCCCCTGCTGCCGTTAATTATCCAGAAGGAGAAAAATGCTTGTGGTGACCAGGGCATGGCTGCAGTAAACGTTATCCTTCCAGGTGGAAGAGGGGTCAGACTGTGGTGAAAGAGGAAGAAAAATACAGGAAAAGGATAGCAAAAGCTGTAGGGGAAAAATGAGATGAAAAATACAGGGGCAGAAACATCACCACTAATAATTCTCACCAATTCAACTTTTCCCTAGTAAAGTCCCCTTCATTTACACTATCTACATTAAATTTATCACCTCTAGGATAGCTGGAAAATGGAGGTCAAATTTCATTTTGGCCTGCAACTTGATAAAAATGACCTGCAAAAGGTAGATGACAGGCTGCTATTTTATGCACTGGAAAATAGCAAAGATCAGATCCTGTCTCCTGTGTGTCCTCTTTTCTGTGCATGTTTGATCCTAGCTCCTATCTGTAATGTATCACTGGCAAGTGCCCTGATTTGTTGAATGGCTGGTCAAGGTTTAGAAGAAGAAGGATCTATTTGAAACTGGCATTCTCAATCAGCTTGGGTTGATGAGGCACCTTTTGCCATCTGAAATCTCCCGAGTCAGTAACAAGTCATAAAAATACCAGGTGCATTGATGTGCCAGTCAAACAAACTACTTGTTATAGTTCGTTTCATCTCCAGAGATGTCTATTAATAGTAATTAATGATTCCTCAGCAGTTGCATTCACCGTGTCTCAAGAACTTTCAGGAGGCAGGAAAAATCCTGTTAAAAAGGCAATGTGCCAACGGAGCTTGTGGATAGTAGGAGGGTGTACAAAGTTAAACTCTATACTGGAGGAAAAAACCACCCAAACAAGCGTTTCTGTAGCACTTGGAGTACTTCAGGATCTACACCAAATAGAGACTGTAAAGGATTAGTCTGGGATTAAGAATCCTTTAAATTTATGAAGTGCTTAACCTTCAGTGTGTCTGCGTCTTATGCTGTTTGCAATATTGCACTGCCACTTTTGCAGGGGAACTCGTAGCAGAGCAGTAGTGCTGCAATGCAGCCTTCTCCACGTTGGATCTTTTATGATTCAGTACTACTTTTGGTTTGCTTTGTAAAGATCATTGCAAGGGCTTATCTTGTGTAATTGTTTTACTGCCATCTGCATTACAGTATAATTACCTTTCAAAAATGGTAGATCTCTTTGCTAATGTTTAAAGGCAAATAATAGGCAACTAAATTGCAAGGTCTTGGGATGTAGCAGCACATAGGCGGTAATAAAATGTATGCTGTATTTACAGCATATACTTCGATCTCTCGTTCGTTATACTTTTTTTTTCTTTGGGTTTTTTCCTCCCCTCCCCTTCCCCTAGGAATGATAGTTGGTGACTATGGTTTTCTCTTCCTCTTATTTTTTCCCCTTGCCTGTCCTCTTTTTACATAGAGTTAATCATAACTCGTGAGGGTTTTTTTTTTAGAATTTGTTCTGATCCTTATCTGATAGCTGTCCTACAGTTCAGGAAGGATGGATATTCTGGTATTTTCCTCAACTATAATGACAAACAGAAGTATAGCAAATAAATCTAACACAGGTTTGAACTAAATAAAATAATTTTTTTAAAGGAGATACAGCAATTCCCTATAAATAATCACTACCAGCTTTTTAAAGTTGTAAGATGTAGAAATACAATTGTAAATCTGTTTGTTTTCTGCTTGTAGTCTGTAAATGCCCTTAGGTTCCAATGATAAACTACTTGTCCGATAATATCTTTAAGTTTTCTGTTTCGTGCAATTATGTATCAGGAATTACAGGAGGTGCCTTTACGTACATGTGAATGCCTGTTCCCTGTCTGCTGCTGTAAATCCTGTATTACCTGAAAGGTTAAAAGATGGAGGTGAGGACATTAAAAACACATCCAGAAAATGTAGATGACAGGAAAAAAAGAAAATACAGCGACAGAGGGGAAATACCATAGATAAAATGATAAGGCAGAGAAATAAAGCATGACAAGACCATGATAGTTTGCATAAGTAATGAGAATTGAATTCGTGGTTTTTAAATTGCTGTTTAAATTCCTATTTGCATGTTTATCGGAAATCTCCTTTGCTTAAGTAAAACTGGCCTATATACATTTTTAAAATCCATTTTTAGCTCTGATTCTGATAAGAGTCTGATCTAGTTAGACAGATGCATGTGTGTGATACTATTTTAATACTGGCAGTGTGCATAGGTCAGTGGCAGCTGTTTAAGATGGGTTTCTTGAAGGGCTGGTTCCTGTTTTCCTCAGAGTCAGTGGGGAAACATGTCATCTTCGTTAAGAGCAGAGCTGAGTCCTGAGTGACTTGCAGAGAACCCCAGGAATAAGCCCAAATGGCCTTGAGCCTTCTAGATCACTGCAGTACTCTGTGCACCTTTTGCCAGGGTTTGGTGGCTTCAGCTCCCAAGGCAAATGTGTTTAGAGGACTCAGTCCTGTTCTTGTGTCTTTCCTGCTGCTGATCCTCCCTGTTTATCTGTGATTAATTGCGCTGGCCACTGGATGCCCCTGATTTGTCAAATAAGTGCAAGACCATAATTTTTGGTATTTAAAACCCCACACTTTTAATGGTAGAATATTGGACTCCTTCACCTTTGCAATTGATCCATGCATGATTTTGGTTGCCCTGGTGTGTGTTTTCCCTATATGCTTGTGACTGCGAGGGAGCCCATGTGCTTGGGTAGTTGCATCTTCCACATGTGTCCCAGCCATCTCCAGCAGACTCCCAGCCTGCTCTCCTAACACTTGCCATCTGGAGAACGGACCACGGCAGATTTGCTGGGAGGTGACCCACGCATAGTGGAGTTCAGCATTATCCCAAAAGACACTGAATGCCTCAGAGGGTCCTGATCACCTGGTAGTCACCATCAGCACTTGGAGGAGATGGAGAAACTCTGTGGTGAACAGGAGAGAACAAACATGCTTCTCAATAGGCTCTCCAGCATGTAAGCAAGGACAGGCCATTCCTCCTCTTCTGGAGCAGTCCTGGGAATTGGCTCCTGCTGATCTGTACAGTCCTTTGAAGGCTACAGTGGTTTGTGGGGAAGGGAGCCACTGCAGATCCAAGTCATGTGCCTGCTTCTTATATGCATTCTTATGGCATCTCTGAAACAGATGCAAATTGAATTTCAAACAAAAGATATCACCACAGCTGCTATAGTGGTGAATGACCCAGTCTTTGAAAACTGACACTGCCATACGCATTTGCAGGGGTACACCCTGCACTGATAGGCTTTGGGTACAATGTAGCATTCCTGGCAGTCAAATAATATTGAAGAACTGCTGTTAAAACATAAAAGTCTTTTTTTCCCTCTTTCTCAACGTGCATATATACTTTTTTTCCCTCTATATGTGTTTTTGGTTATACAATCAAATGAAATATACTTGTCTTTTTCATACATGTGACCTCTTTAATTAATCTCTCTCTCCTGAAATTCTGTTTTCTAATATACTGGTACTATGGAAAAGTCGTATGTCTAATTTACATGTCCAAATTAGTTTCAACTTAGTTATATTGAATGATAATAGATTTCTTTTTCATATAATTAATGTTGTCTGCAAACGTAACGTGGATTAAATTTATCATTGTAAAGATCTTAAGATTTTAATATTTTTGCAGAGGCATAAATACAGTGTAGCTATAATTATTTCATTATGTATGTATAAAAATAGGATACGGGGGAAAGTGCATGCTTTCCTTCACTGATTACTCTTAATGTCTCCCAAATTTCCTGATTTACAATATTCTCCAAGGATGTAGATTTTTCTAATTGAAGTACAGTAATTTGCATATTTTTAGACCTTGTGACACAGTTAATTGATATGTCATTACTTATACGGCACTGAATATATTTTATACATTCACTGCAGAGCAGGCTTAACTTGAGATGCAGTGGCACTTTGCAAGGAACTCGAAACTATTGCATTCGGTTTAATCTTTTCCTTTCCTTCCTCACCCCTTCTTTATAAAGGCTAAGCAAAAATGGATGATGTAGTAATTGGTGTAGTTCCTGTTCAAATGTACTCGTTAAAATAATGTTACTGTGTAAATGACAGGATGAGAAAAGTAAGATCAAGTAAACAAAGAAAGGAAGAATAATGGGAGAGACAAGGACAAAGAAGATAAGGTTAAGGCTGGGGGGGGAGCTAAATGTCAATAGTATCAGTGCTGGGTGTTTGAAAACCAAATTCTTCTGTTTTCTTTTACGCTATTCAGTATAAACTTGTTAAATGGTCACTGTGTCTAGGAATATTTTAAATGAGTCTTTTAAATTTAGGAGCACTGCATTTATCATGGATGCCAGCAATGAGCCTAATAGGGCTCCGGTATTCAATAAGGGGCAGAGTTTCTCTAGTGGCAACATATTTATTTCTCCTGGTGCATACCCCTGCAGTACTGAATGCTTTTAATCTTTATTTGCTAACCAGGAAGGTGGCTCAGTCATGTAAAAAGGACTGAAGGGATTATAAGTTTATTTTTTCAGGTTCTGTTTGGGAGGTATGGCTCACTGGCAATGGCAGTCTCATCTCTGATGGATGCGTTATGACACGGCGGCAATGGGGAATGGGGGCCCTTACTGCAGGATAAGAATATAGGATCCTCCTCTTTTCCCCATAAAGAAGACGGAGGCTGTGTTATGGCGGGTGAACAGCAGTGGAGATGTGGGAAGCATTGGGCTGTAACGGGTTGGATCACAAGTGCAAATCAGAAGTGCTGCTGACCTTTCTCTCGACCATCTCTGGAGAGCAAGGCTTATGTACCGTGTCGTTAGACAGTGTCTGGAGGTGCAGCAGGGAGCAGGGTGTGCGAGTTCATGTAGAGGGTGTGGTGCATTCCTGTGCTCTTGACTGTCCCTCAAGTGAATTGCTTTTTTTCCTGGCCCCTTAAATGTATGTGAGGCTCAAAACGCATGACCCATGTTTGTGCTACCTGGATTTTGCCCTATGCGACTTACACTGTGAGTTGCTTATGATCTTTGTTATCTCAGGAATGGCTTGCATGCTCTTTTTTTTTTGTTTTGGGAGGATAAGGTTGGGTGTGAGTGCAGAAGACATCACTGGAGTGAGAGTTACTCAGAGAAACTATTGCATTTTCTTAAAAAGTGTGCTATCTTGGCAGGAGTTTCTTCTGAGGCAGCAGTAAAAAAATATCTATAAAACTACTGAGCACATCTTTTAAAATGCTTGTACATTGGAGGCTTCTCGCTTCAAGATACTTCTTCTTGAATCAAGCTCCAGAGACAAATATGAATTCTGAATCCTGGCTACAGAAGGAGAATTCATTCTTGTATCAACTTGCCTTTTTTTTTTTTCCTTTCCAGCAGAAGGGGTGAGGAAAGGGATAGAATGCCAAAAGTGATTCCTGTCTCTTCCTCTGAATTTGAGGTTCATACTCTCATCTCAAACCAGAACACTCAAGTAGCTGCAGAGGATGAAAACGGTGATGGAGCAGCAGCTCGAAACATATATGGGAGCTCTGCCCAAGTTACCGTTTCATTTGGATCTGATTTTGCTGCATCCCCAAACCTGCCTGAACTCTCTCTCCCCAGATAGGCAATGCATCATCTCCTTGCATAAGGACACATTTTACTGCTCCATGAAAAAAAAACCTTTAGGGAACTGTGCAGACCAAAGTTGTTGAATTGAGGGAATCTTCATTTGGCACGTTGTGTGGGTTGGGGAGGGGGGGAGGAGTTTGTTTCTGTTGTTTTAATTTAAACCAGCTATGTTGGGCTTCTCCAGGTGATAAACAATCAATAGTAAAAAGCCTTTATTCTTGCAGAATCATAGCATGGGAAGAGAGTTTAGATGTTTTTGGGGAAGTATTAACTTCACATGCCTTTAACCATCTATGAGACAGCTGTTTATGATAAGACAACTGTTTAGGCATTCTGTCATTGGGGAAGGAGAGAGTCTTCAGGACATACTTGTCACCAGTCTTTGATGCCAAACTGAGGCTGTGACAAGTGATATACATGAGAAAATCACCAGAAGCATTCAGGAGATTTTGCTGTGCTGCAAGAACAGTTTTCTCTGCAGATGCAGTTTCAGAATGGTTTGAACATATGATAGTTAAGTGACTTCTTTTTTCTGTTAGAGGTAAGTTTAAAACCAGGAATAGCATAAAAATATGCCCCATTAAAAAAATTCTTTTTCTGGAACTTTTTAGTTGTGGTCCAGCAAAGAAGTGTAGAAGTTATGAATATTAACATATTAAAATCTTAAATAAATATTAAAATATAATCTGCTATGTATAATTAATAAAGAAATTCCTTGATGATTGCATTAAATGAGGTGATTGATTTTGCACTGGGAGAGCATCTTTCTTTGCAGGATACTTTTTAACTACTCTCATAACAAAAATATACAGCACTTAAAGAAGTATTTTATCAGTTCAAAACGTCACTAAGCACCAATAAATTTATACTATAAACACTAATTCTTAAAAAGCAATGTGAAGCCTTTGCCTGTTTTTACATTGCTGCATCTCTCACTTTGCTCATCATACAACTCTCAGGTTTTACTGCCCTTGAAAATGAGCTGCACTTACTCATCAATTGTGTACATACAGAGCGCTGTAATTTCATAGACGAGTACATAAGGTGCTGCCGTCTTACAGCGGAGCAACGCATGTACGAGTGCTGCTAATCTCCTGTTCTTTGTGAAGATTTCTGAAGGTTACTGTGGAAATACTAACAACCTGTAGACTTTTGCTTTGTTAATGGGAGGTAGTACCACTTGTCTTTCCAGGGAAAGAACTTATATTTCGCTTGTCCTTATTTTGTTGTAATGTTCACAAATCTCTTGTTAACCTCACTGCAGTTTCCTTCTCAAGAGCATCACTGCAGTTTCCATTGTCTCTGAGCTAACATTTTTTCCCTCCGATATCAGAGTGCTTCAGAATCTGTCTGGGGAGAGGTAGTTTGTGCATCCCTAAGGTGCTGTTGCTTCTGGAATAGTACCTCATAGTTTCCCATCTTTGCAGGTCCAGGAATGGACATGGAGGTTAACTTCTGCAAGTGAAACTTCAAAGGAATTTTAAGAGGGCAGAACATAATTACCTGATCTGAAAATTTGCCAAGACACAGGTTGAAATAACTACTCTTGAGAGTTTTCTATTAAAACTACTAGCCCAGATAAATCCTGGCCTTTCAGAAGTCAGTGGTAGTTGTCCCCTGGATTTTGCTGTGCAAATCACCTTTAGCCTCTTCTCAGTCACGTCTGGATTTGAAATCCTTGACTGTGCAAAGCTGCTGGTCTCTTCAGGGTGAGCTGTGTATAAATTTGAGGTATGTGTATGTAATTGATCTCCAAGTAAGGATGAGGAACAGCTTGCATACAGCTGGAAAAAGAATGGTGAAGCATGCTCTGGAAAGTAATGCTAGCTGGAAATCATGGGTGGGATATGATCTGGCTGCAAGAGCACAAAGAAGTTCAGTGGCTGGAATTTGAAATTTGACAAACTTGGCCTTGAATAATACACATTTATTGTGAGCAATGAGGGCAGTTAAATGCTGTGTTTGCTATGAGGTGCAGGGCTTGCTGTCTTTTGTGCTTTTGCAGACGAAGTCCTTTTGGAAGCAGTTACTTTCACCTGTGGGAGAGTACCTGCAATTCTTTGGAGCCACAGTAAGCAATGGTTGTGTGTTGTCCTTCAGCTTTGTGCTCAGAGCACCTTTTACTCTTTTTCTTTTCGATGCTGTGGGCAGAACTGGGTCACCTTCACTGATTTCAGCACATCCATCACTCTGGAAGTCCCACCTCAGGAAAGTGGTTATAATGAAGTCATTTGTGTCAGGACTCCAGCCAATCACCTGCAAGGAGAAGGACCTTCACCCCCCCCCCCCCCCCCCCAATTAATTGGTTTTATTAACTTTTTACGAACTGTTTACCTCTAAAGCCTGATGTATTGGAAGTGGAGCTCTGAAACAGGGGGTAACAATGCCCACTCTGGAGCTGCGTTATTTTTGTGTGACTGACATGGACTTAGTCTTGTTTATCATAGAATCACAGAATCAGCTGGGTTGGAAAAGACCTCTGAGATCATGAAGTCCAACTCTTGATCCTCTACCACTGTGGTTATTAGACCATGGCACTAAGTGCCACATCCAGTCTCATCTTAAAACCTCCAGGGACAGTGAATCCACCAGCTCCCTGGGCAGCTCATTCCAGTGCCTTATGTAGTGGGTTGACCTGGCCAGATACCAGGTAGCCACTAAAGCTGCTCTATCCCTCTCACTCTGCAACTGGACAGAGGAGAGAGGAAAAAACAGCTACGGATTCATGAGTAGAGATAAGAGCTGGGAGAGGTCACTTACTGATTACTTTCATGGGCAAAACAGACTCAAAGTGGGGATAGTACTTAAATTTACTACTAACAGGATAAGAGCCAAAGAGTGAGAAATAAGAGAGTCTTAAAAACACCTTTCCCCCACCGCTGTTTCCTTCCATGTTCTCCCTCCTCCCCTCCCCAGCAGTGCAGGGGAACAGGGAAGGGGGGTTGTAGTCAGTTGTTGTTTC
>VZRE01010443.1:87980-187863 GCA_013396775.1 Cephalopterus ornatus | reverse complement strand
CTGCTCCATCCTCTGTTCTTAAATATGTTATCACAGAGGTGTTACTATCACTCCTAATTGGCTCGGCCTTGGCCAGCGGCAGGACGTCCATCCTGGAGCCGGCTGGCATTGGCTCCATGGGACAGGGGAAGCTTCTAGCAGCTTCTAACAGAAGCCACCCCTGTAGCCCTCCCCCCCGTGCCCCCCGCTACCAAAACCCAGCTGCAGAAACCCACTGCACTTGATTACCTTCTCTGTAAAGAATTTCTTCCTAAATATCTAACCTGAACCTCCCCTGGCAGAGCTTAAGACCATGCCCTCTTGTCTTACTGATAGTTGCCTGGGAGAAGAGACCAACCCCCACCTGGCTACAACCTCCTTTCAGGTAGTTATAATTCTCAGGGAGAATTATAAGGTCTCCCCTGAGTCTCCTCTTCTCCAGGATGGAGATGGGAAGAAGTCTGTAAGACAGATGTGAATGTGTGGTCACCTTTCCTGAGTTGCCTTTCTGCTGCCAGGTTCTAACCTGATTTCCTCATATTTGCAAGGTCTTTGGTATTTGATTGAGCTTTAGTTTCTGTTTATTGAATGTTTAACTCTGGTCATCTGAGAGCAGAATTGTTATAGTTTAACTGAAATTTTGGATTAAGTGTAGAGCATCTGTGTGAAATGTGATAGCTTATGGGGTAACAGAGATCATGTGGCATAATCTCATGGTCTGTTCTGTCTAGAAACTGTGAAAACTATCCCCTTCACTTCTATTGTCCAGCTATTTTGATTAATAGATTTCAATCTAATCTCTTACAGAGAATTAGAGTGAAAGTTAAATCTTCATACTCTTCGAGTTATTATTAACTGGTCTATAAGCATAAATCTTTTAAAGTACTTACAGAGAGGCCATGACCTAAAAAAGCTTCATCATGTGTATCACACGTAGATAGAGACACACGTGCACATGAGCACAGTGCTTTGGCATAATCTTGTTAACAGAGGAGTAAGTGGAAAGATCAGGAGAGCTTCTCAAGTGAGTGCAGGAGATTATAGGAGAAGAAGGTGTCAGTACCTGCTGGTACTGCGCTATATTTACAAATGTGAATGATTGCTGGAAACTCTTAAGCGGGAAAAGCACATTGCCTTCTTACGCCCTTTGACTATGTTTTTAATGTCTTTCAAAGGTTGAGATAAAGATCAGACCTTAAATACTAACAGGAGACTGTTTGATACCAGGGTAGGTCGATCACTAGGTGCTTATCTATCTTTAGAGTTGCTAACAGATCTGTCTGTCCTACTGGATGAAATAATGAAGTCTTTATTTATTCTTATACATATAAAGATCCTAATATAAATTAGTTATCCTGAAAATCCCCATTCCTGCTGCTTATATCCATGCTATTAGAATTGCAGAAAATCTGAAAGTAATATATGTCAATTAATATAAAATGTGCAAACAGGTCTCTATTGAAACCCGTATTTTTCTAAAATCTTGACTGTTTTTAAAAGCATTTGTTTTTAGTAAGTAACAAAGTTGCTTTGTTGGGCAGTTCATTAGCTGTAAAAGATTTTATTATTTGCACCAAAAGTCTCTAATAAAATTCTAGCTGCATTGTTTAGAGCTGATCTTTTCCATAAAGCATTATGCATCAGGTAAATAGGCTGAATGTAAATGTCTACTTTAGGCAGGGTTCATTAATGGGTAGAAAAGATGCAGTTCTGATTAGGAATGAAAAATAAAACAACGAACTATTTCACGGCATAAAACCAATTTACTGTTTCAGACTGGCTTGTGCCAAAACATTAAGATTGTTAAATTTTAGATGTAGCCACTGTTATTTTTACCCTACAGTGGACCAGCGTAATCCAGAGTATAGTTTACAATATTCAGTATTGTACAAGCATATAGTGCTGAGCAGTAGATCTTACTCAGCCATAAAACTAAAATGCTTGCTGATTTTAAGATCTGTGCTGTGAAATGGCAGCAGATCAGGGCTCTTTCTCTAGTGAATATGGGTATAAGCTGTGACTCAGTTAATTCACTATGTAGATTGGCTTACAAGTTTTCCGGTAAAGATCAAGTGTTGACAAGACCAAGATAAGACCATTGATCCATTTCTCCCCAGTGCTTGAATAATTGTTATTAGTGGTAATTATATCTTATATTTACTTGTAGCTATATATTAATAAGTTTCTTTTATTATGTAGCAAGCAAAAGAAATAATCCTGTCCTTACTACTCTCCCAGTAGATCCTTTGACACAGAGGGTATCTCATGTTTGTGACATGGATGCAATAGACTTTTATACCGGTGGTTTTTTTTACAAGCATCTGATCAGCCTTTATTTTAAACTCAGAGAAATCTTTGTTTCAGGATGAAATGCCTCTGTACAATCTAATATCGTGGCAAATGCAGCCAAAGGCTAAAGATAACATTTATATGAGATTTCCAGCACATGACTGCCAGAGTAAAATAGCTGGGGTAAGTATAAATTGACTAAAGGATTTTTCTTCCATTTTCTGCTGCGTAAGAGTAGTTTGATATCCCAGAAGGTTGAAAAATTTGTTCTGTGTTCTTAGTTTCCTTTGTGCAATTAAAGCTTAATCTCCCATGTCATGTGTGACAGGCAGTTATCCTTGAATACTTTTGCATAACGGGAGTCAGGGGTACCTGAGATGGCTTTCTGAAAGCCATCAAGTGCTTAGCACCACATGAATCTTAGGTCAAGCAGAGACCAGAGATGAATCTAGGAGTTCTGTCCCTTAAGCCTCTGCTCACCTCTGGTCCTTCTTGCTCCGTGATCTAAGGCAGTTGTAGTGAGGTGGGGATTGGTCTCTTTTCCCAGGTAACAAGTGATACGATGAGAGGAAACGACCTCAAGTTGTGCCAGCAGAGATTTAGATTGGATATTAGGAAAAAATTCTTCAATTAGAAGGTTATCAAGCATTGGAATGGGCTGTCCAGGAAAGTGGTTGAGTCATCATCCCTGGTGGTAATTCAAAAGACATATAGACGTGGCATTTAGGAAGATGGTTTAATGGTGGAGTTGGCCATGCGGGGTTAATGGTTGGACCTGTTGATTCTCAAGGTCTTTTCCAACCTGATGATTCTGGACTCTGTGTATGCCTCTCTCTAAAATAGGAAATGCCCCAGTAAAAGATTGAAAACCTTGCTGATACTCCCACTCAAAGCCCCATTGAGACCAAGGACTTCAAAAGCGTTTTGCAAAATCTGCTTTGTGCTGCAACCTGAGCATATGTTCAGCTTGCCTGTTGGGAAAGAACTTTATCCAGAAACTCAGAAACTTTGTTTACTTATTCTCTGAGTTGGAGAAGTGTCAAAGATAGAGAGAGGTGGACCAGATTTAGGATCTGTCTTCCATCCTCCTGTTCAAGCCTTCTCCTACACCCTTGTGGGTTTAAATCCTCTTTCTCAGCATGACACTGCTTCAGGTGAACTTGGCCTGCTGGCTATAATATATAACCAGGGGAAACAAGGAGGTAAATAACCTTTACAGTCTCCACTGTACAAATCCAGCAACTTTTATCACCAAGTGTGCTAACCCCTTTGTTAGGGCATAGGCCAGTGTGGCTGCTAAGTAGATAGTCTGTTTTCTGGGTGAAAGAATACATTTCCTTCTCCCCTCTTCTTGTCATTACTTCATAGAGCAAAACAGATGATTGGGATCTGCTCCAGTCTGTTGGGTACAGGGTATGTTTCCTAATTTTGTTGCAACTCAGCAGTGAAGTTTGTGAAACAGTAGTATATATACTGAAGGCTCTGTGGGGGACTGCAGTGAAGTAGTAGTTACTGCTCATAAAGTTTTTTAATAGGACGTGAGCTCCAGGATTCAAGGGAGAGAACATTAATGCCCTTTGCAGAACGTTGTGGAAAATAAATACTGCACAGCACCAATCTCTTGGCAGTTTCAAAGGATGTCTAAAGAGGATCATTATTGAGACCATTTATGATGTAACATGACTCCATTGCAAGTCTTTGGAGTCTCTGCTGGGATGTTGTTCCTACTACTTGAGATTAGGAGAGGAAAGCAATTTCAATAGAAGTCTGTGGAGTCTGTGTGGCAATTACATTGCTGACAATATCAGTATGATTTTAGCGTGAGTCTCTGGAGACCTTAACTTCTCAGTGAAGTGAAATGCATCAGGCCCATACAAATTATATTATTGTTTGAAATAAACCGGAATAAGTTAAAGCCAAACAAGTACTGGCATAATAGGACTATTCAAATTGATAAGCCTTGTGGCAAGAAATACTGCCCGCAGCCTTGCCACAAACCCCTGCCACAGTTCTTCATCCCCTGCATGGTTTGTGGGTGACGATTTCTCTGGAAATCCCAGGCAGAAAGACTGGCTTTTTTAGGCATCTGTACCACTGGGTGGCCAGTTTAGAGAGGGAATTGTACAACTGGCTTGTTTTACGGAGTGCCTGCTCTGCCAGTAATGATTTGTGGGGTCTAGAAATTGCAGAAGGTGAAGCTGTCAGAGGCAGCAGTCTGTCAGAAGGAGACTGAGGAAGGAGCTGGGGTTAAAAATGTGGTGATGAATGAGTACAAATTTTAGCCTCATGGCAGTGGTGAAACAATGACTAGTTTAAACCATGTGGCCTGGACAGTGGTTAAAATCTGCTGAGCTCAGAGAAGCAGTTTCCAGGTTTTGCTTTTCTAGAAGTATACCAAGAGTGCCCTTGCTCTTGCTGGTGTTTGGCAAAGCTGCTCCCTGGGAGGCTACTGCAGTGCATGGCTGGTTCCTGAAGCAGTAGAGTACCAGGAAAAAAAGATACCTGTGTGCCCAATGACGCTGGCTGGGAGCTGAGCAAGCCCCCCCGCTTTTCTTGCCCATGGGCTACCCGCGACCTTTCTTTCCTCCTCCCTTAAACTGCCTTATGTAGGCTGTGAAGGGAGAGCTGCAGCATTTCCAGGGCTGGAGGAAGGCATTCTGAAGCAGCCAGGGTAAAGTGCAGCATTTGCATTTTATTGATTCTTACCTATTGATTCCAATGGGATGACGTTTCTGTGAAAGAGAAGTGAGACTGGCAGACAGACGGGAGCTCTGGCATCACAGGCAGGCTGGCCTTGCTTGACAAGAACAAAATTATATAAACAAACACCCCAGATATTTCCTAGTCAAATATTAGAAGAATCAAGGAAAAGGAGTTCCATTCCTAGGGAGGGATGAGATTTACCAGAAGAAGTTTAGTTTGCATTTGATCACTTCTGCAGATAAAAAGGAGCAAGGAAATTACGTGAGCGTTTCAGGACAGATTGCCTTGTGTCTGCTACATTTACGGAACCATTTCCTGTAAGCTAGCAGGTGACAAAATGTAAATGTACATCTCCTCACACAGGAGGTGATCCTCATTGGGTGACTTAGATATGGGAATGAAGAGATATGCTGTAGCCTAACCTTCCAGTTAGGAGAAGGATGTCTGAAGGGGTGCTGAATATCCAAAATAATATATTGAGTGCACAGCCTTACTCAGTGTGCTTTATATGAATCATTTTATTGGAAAGGCTAAGCACATACGAGGAAAATATGCTCAATAAGAGTATTGGTCTTATTAAGGGTTTCTCTGCAGATATATCTATGTATGTATTATGTATGTACACACGACTCAAGCAAGCTGCTCTTCTAATTGTGGCCAGTTTATTACTAGCTCATTAAAAAACATTCCTTCTGTGCTCTATCTCTGTACATGGTTTGGAGATGAAAGTGTCACTGAGTCTTATTCTGGGTTCTCTGGGTCCTGGGAGTCAAAAACATGCTGATATAACTCACGGTCCTGAGGTGCTTAAATCCTGGCAACCATCCCTGTGCAGCATCTGCTGCAACCAGGCTGGTGGCCAGTGGTGGGCCCCTTCCTCTGGGCAGAGACTGGGGGCACAGTTCTTCGCAAGTCTGCAGGGAAGGGAAGGGCATGGCTCTGATGAGGAGCCCGCGTCCAGTGATGGCAGCTTTAAGAAAACCATGTGAAAGAAGCAGCCCTGGGAAGCCTGTTAGCACCGATCTCTTCTCTGTGGTGATCAGTGACAGGACCCAAGGGAATGGCTGAAGCTGTTTCGTGGAAGGTTTAGATTGGCTATTAGAAAAAGGTTCCTCACCCAGAGGGTGGTTGGGCACTGGAACAGACTCCTCAGGGCAGTGGTCACAGCACCAAACCTGACAGAGTTCAAGAAGTGTTTGGATGATACTCTCAGGCACATGGTGTGACTCTTGGGGATGGTGCTGGGCAGGGCCAAGGGTTGGACTCAATGATCTTTGTGGGTCCCTTCCAACTCAGCATATTCTGTGATTCTGTGTCCAGTGCCTATGCTGCACCTAACAGACAGAAACCTTGACTAATTGTTTTCTTGCTTCATTTTGTGCCTTATAATTAATTGCTGAGCTCCCATATAAAATCAGTCAAATGGCAGGACAGTGACTCTCTGTAAAACCCTACAGAAAACATGTCCCCACAGTCAGTTCATACTAGGCACTGGCTCTCTCCATTGCTTCTTCCCCTGCCCACCAGTGCCTTTGTTTCTCCTTTTCCTTCTCATCTCCCAGCACAGATTTCCCCACAGCTCTTTTTCTGACTGCCAAATACGTAATTTTATGGACATTCTTCAGAAGCAGCAACAGAGCTGTCTCTACTTCCTGCTTCTCCTCTCTTCTTAAACAGCCCACTGTTTCAGACATGGTGGGATTTTGAACATGGAAGTGGATCTGATTGTAAATAAAAGGGTAACTGACAAATACAAAATACTGTAAAAAGAGAGAGGAAGAAAAAGGAAGATGGGCTTTTCTTTGTCTGATTGAAGTGATGTTAATCAAAGAACTGTATGAATGATTTGAATGGTATGTTCCTTCCATCCTGCAAAGTCTTCTGTGCTTAAATTTAAGGATATATTAAATTTTATTAGATACTAACACAGACTCTGTGTGGGGAAACATGTTTCAACACTGTTTTGAAATTTCTTAATTTATTTCTTTAAACTCTTAAATTCTCCTTTTATTTCTGATTATGAATTTCCCATGCTTACTGGTATATAAGCTAACTGAAGGAAAAAATAATGTACAATTTGCAAGCCATGACCTTGCTTCTGATCATATCATAGAAGCAAAAAGAAGTGAAATAATATCCTGCCTCTTTCCTCTCTCCTTTCCATGAGCAGAAATTAGAGGAGACAATAATGAGACAGAATGGTGGAGTGGTGAATTGCTTGTCCAGGAGAGGACTGTGCTGCTGCCCATTGCTGGGGTTGCTGATCTGGTTTGCTCGGGTGTCACCTGGTAGGCCACAGGATGTGACTAACAGCAGTGGGTGGGCTGCCACAAACGCCAGCCTTGCTGCTGCATGCTCTGGGGGTCCCTAACAGACAGGGCAGACTTGGGGGGTCAGCCTGCCTCCTTCTGCTTTGATTGTGCCAGGGTACAGAGGGGTTAGGATGGGGCAGCTCTACCTCCTGCCTCTCTGTTCTGGGGCACCGCATGGGTGTCCACTTGCATCCTAGCAATGCCAGTTAGCATCCAACCTGGCCTTGCCTCTGTCCTGAGTGCTGGTCTCACTGAATGATGGCATCCCTTGTTTCTGGCTATGGGATGAGTTACGACTTTCATGCTGTACTGAAAGAAGTGTGTTTAGCATGCTTCTTGGCTTCAGCCAGCAGCGTGTTTCCCACAGAGTCACTGATCTGCTCCATTTTCAGCTGTAAACCTAAGTGATCCCGCTCTTTCTAGGTGACCCAACAGCCAAGGGTAGGATCCTGCTTGTACACTAAGGTGCTACAGTAAAGGATATGCAATTTGAAAGTGCTTTTGCCTCTAATTATGTCTTTCTTGTTAGCCTGCATTCACTTTGAATGCTTTTAAATCATTGTGGCTTTTTGCTTAACCTATTGAAAGAAAACAATAGGCCCATCGTTAAATTCAAATGCAAGATAAAATTAAAAGCTCAGATCTCTGATGTGGCCCTTTAAAAATCCGTCTGTAGATGGAAGAAAGTTTCTTTTCCATTGGGAACTTTGCATTATTTAGTAGATTTGCCTTGCAGGACAGATCGTTTCAAGCCTTTACGATTATATAGAGGATCAAACATTTCTGTGGCCTGAATTAAAGCAAAATAAGCACCAGCTCCATGAAAGTTTGTGGTTTTCTCGACAGGATTTTTTCTTTCCTTACCTTCTTGTCCCTGAGCAGATTCTTTTTCCTAAATCCTTACTTGACACATTTTTTTTCTTCCTGGAGTGCATCTCCGGTCTGGTTCCCTAAGAAAGCAGCTCAGCCAACTCACAGACCATGAGAGTTTCAGTTGGCTGTTCCACTGCCTACTCTTGTGAGCACCCAGGAGTCTGTGCCCCAAACTCTGGCTCCCAGAAACCAGAGAACCTCTTTCTTTTATTCAGATAAGAAAAGCAGTTAATTTCACCCTGTCTTATTTGTATTCTTCAGCTGCTTGTTAGTGTCTCTCCTTTAGGACAAACTCTGTAAATGTGGAACTTTTTCTGCTTTATAGGTTATTCTTCTTTGGTTGGTGGCCTCTGTCTCCAGCTGAGCAGCATGTTTCTAATACTTCTTCAGTCATCTTGAAAGGATACTGTACTCTTCAGTGCTTATATTACTCCCCAGGGTGAAGAGGTACAGCTCAAACATATTCAAAATGGAAGTTGTTTCTTGGGGATCAAAGCATTATGCATTTTACATCCTCTACGCAGAGCATTTTGGCATACATTGCGCTGCTTGGTTTGAAAGAGAATATTCATACAAACTGAAATGTTTTATTTCTGCAGTGACTGAGTCTTTACAAAAGCAGTAGTTCCTTATATAAAGTACTTCTCCCCACAGTTTTTTTCAGTGAAATTCTGAATCCTGGCTGCCAACTGCAGTTTCTGGTGCTGGGTTGCTGTCTGAGCCACGGTGGGCTTGGTGGCAGCCTTACATCCACAAGCTGTAAATGATGTATGAAATGCAAAATCCTCACTTGCCCCGTGCGTGGGGAGGAGAGAGATGATGCTTTGCTGCTGCTGGTTCTCTGTTCTCTTAGCTGAAACTCCTCAGAGGAGAATCATTAAAAAATGAATACAACAATAAAGAAAATGAGAAGACAGCTGGAAGACATTGCAAAACTGCAGAACAAACAACCAGGAGAGCCAGTTAAGGCCACCTACCATTGCTCATGGCTGGCTACACAAAATGACTGCCAGGCATACTCCCTTCTTCTAAAACTTGATTCTTTTCATTTTCCCGAGGTACTATGCTTCGTATCAGCCATAGCACCTGGTTGAATCCATCTACTTATCTTTCCTTTTAATTAAGAAATAGTGTCAGTGGGATGAAAATAAAACTTGACAGGAGGAAGATCTCCTGCTCTATTATAAAAACAATGTGAAGGTGAAACTGAGATATTTATTTTTGAAAGCAAGAAATCATCTTCTAGTGGCAAGATGCTATTACTGGGAGCTTGTTGTTATATTAATGAATGAGAAATGTGTACAATGAAGTGAACAAGGAGAGATCTGACCAGACAACCAGAAACTAAGCTCCTGACACAGGCAATGGTGCAACTGAGGTTAGTGGTTAACAGCTATTTTTGGACACCTGTCCTGGCTGACTCTGAGAATATTTTGTTCTGCATTAACTGGCCTGAAGAATTGCCAGAGACCCCTGGTAAGTGATGGGGGTATCAAGTCCTTGTTGCTCTTAGCTCCCATTGACTGCAGTGCAGCTGATGATGGTGGACACTCTAAGGCCCAGGAATTGAACCCAGAGATGTCTGTCAGGCATACAGGCTTCCTTGGTGTTGCCTGTGGAAGGCTGATTGCTCAACAATGGGAACTAAAACCTGCCAGCCTCCAGAGAAGAAACACATGTGCATACTCAACTGCTTACTGCAATAGGAGATGCAGAGGAGAATAATTTTTCCCTCAATTTTGCATTCCACACTATTTACTGATAATTGAAGGGAAAGGTCTTGATCCACTTACGAGAGCCCTTTGCACTCTCCTCAATGACCTGGACTGTTTTATTTCCTTATAGAAAACAGCTGAAAAAAACCCATTGCCACGTCTACAATGTAGCTGACTGATCAGCAGGTTTGACCATGGTGAAATGTTTAAGGGTTTGGGTTGTCCTTTTTTCTTGGGTTTTCTACCAGCATGCCCCACCCTCAGGAGTGGCTGTGGTGATGGGCTGCAGGTTGGCTTTAGGGGGCAGGTGGCTAGGGAGCAGGAGTTCTTCTGTGCCTTTCTCACTCTGCTAAGCTGAAGTGCTGCCCAGAACTTTGCCAGAGCTGGGCAGCCAGCCAGCAGGGCGTAAAGACAGGCAGTGATTAGAGCAGCTGGGTAGGGAACCGTGTGTTCTTGCTCCCAGGAATATGTCTGTATTTCTGATTTAAATCACTCTTGGATACAATGAAGAATAAAGCATTTTGATCAGAGTTAATGGTGACCTATTTAACATTTAAACTGGTTGGCACTTATTTGAGCTCGTTTATGAGTCCCTAATGAGTTTAATGAGTTCTCTTGGATATCAGCATTTACTACTAGTATAGGTTCATGGTCTTGGACTCAGGAGATGTGAGTGGCTGTTTTTGTGACCTTGGGCAATACTCTGAATGTAGTAGTGCCTCAGTTTCCCGTAAAGAGGGTGATTGCAGGATACCTTTCATGGCTGCTTGCACTGGAAACTATATGGGACAACCATTTTATTACATTGTGCTTGTGTAATGCCCAGTATAATGGGCTCCTGGCTTTCTGAGGGGCCTCTAAATGATGCTATTTTAAAAATGAAAGATGATGGTTAAGAAATGCAGCATAGCATGACAGGGACACACATATATATGTAAGGTCTTGTCTTACAAGACGACAGAAAAATAGCAGTGTCTGTTAGTCAAGATGATGCAGTCCCAGGACACCACAGCAATTATTTTGTTTGTATTACTCTCTGCCCATGTGAGAACCCATACCCGCTTTCCAGATTTTCAAACAGACAAGCAATTTTTTAATTGATGCTTAGCCTGAATATATCTAATGTCAGCCAACTGTTGTTAATAGGAGCTATTATAACATAAAAGTGCTGATATTTTAAATGCAGTTGGTCAATCCCAGCAGGACTACATTCAGGCCTCTTCCACAAGGTTGTATTAGTCATTTGACACTGGTGCTGAATTTATGTTTTCAGATCCATGCCAGCTATTGAAACTTGACAACTAATTCTGGATAAAACTGATTGGAATTGATAAACCCTCTTTTATTTTGGGGTGAAAATTGGAAGTGGCTGCTAGTCCAAATAGAATCTCTTATCTAGTATGGCACGATGGCATTTAATGAAAAACATTCAAACAAATCTAGTCTTGGATTGCCCTGAAGATAGAGAGTTGCAGAGTTGGATGCAATTCAAATCAGTAGTTCTTTATTTTGCATAACTTTGGGGCATGCTGAGGCGTTTCATCAGTACCTGATGTCATTAACTCTGGCGGCCACCACCTAAATGTGTTATTCCTCACGTATATGAAACATTATATTATTGGAAGAATGCTTCAAAGATAAGAAAATATGTTTGTTTGTTTCGTATTCTTTGCATATGCTAATAATGACACCTTAAGTTATTAGGACTCAAACGTGTTTTAAATTTCAATGTCATTTTCCCCTGTATAAAAAGCATTACCTCGGGCTTGCAGTATTACAGAGACTTGATGTTGGCAATTTGTTTATTTTTAAACACTGACTGTAGCTCAGCTCCTTGGTTTTTTTCACACAATACCCCAAAACCAGCTGAAAGGCTGCTCAGAGGTGGTGTACGCAGTCAAGCAAGCTCCTGCTGCTGCAGCTCTGCGTGTTGCCCAGGAGCTGCATTACCATCAGGTTATGACCATGCTAAGAAGCCAGTGAAAATTAGTCCAAGCCTAACACTTTGACAACATGTCTGGATGGCCATGGCACCGGGTTTGGCCCGTGCCTTGTTGCCTTGTCATGCAGGCAGAGCTGGTGGCAGTGTGTCTGTCCCTCCTGTGTGGGGGCTTCCTTGGAAGCATGGGAGGACTGGAGGTCAGAAGCCAACTTGAGCTCTGTTGGCAGTTTTAAAAATAGTAGGAATATCATCAAGGCTTGAAAAGTGTCATCTTCAGCCCCTTCATGACTGTGTGGTATTGTGGTACGTGAGGCGCTCTGGGGCTGCATTGTGTTTTCCAGGCAGCCTTTCCATTTCGAGGACTGTCTGCCCAACTTTGCAGGGGGAACAGGCTTTTACAGGATTGGCTTTTTCTGTTTTGACTTTCCACTGTAATTTCTATCCTTCTTCAGTGCTGCAGCCTATTCTGATATATTTGAGGCATTATTTCATCTTGTAAATACAGATAATTTAGGCATTGCCCTGTGTGCTGTCATGGGGTGAACACTCAGAGGACTAACTTCCCACTAGTTGTGAATCTACTCTCCTAGCCATGCCTGTGTTGTTTTGGTAGCAGCAAACTTAAACAACAGTTATTTTAATTTGCTCATAAAAACTAAGCTATGGAGAGAAACTTAGCTTTTATGAGGTAATAAAGCACAGTCAGCCTCATGCCTAGTGCTTCCAAGCAGGGTATCTCTGAAGGCATCTCAGCAGGGATAGAGAGAACCATAGCAAGGTTCAAATGTGGAGGCAGACAGTAGGGAACAACAGGAGTAGGAATGTAGGTGGGATTTAGGCTGAGTTTGCTTAGGACAGTGACTCAGCTTCTGGGATGGCCTTTGGATAGGGTGATCACCTGGGGCTGAGCAGCATGTCACGTATTTCAGCCTGCCTCATCCTTCCCTCTTCGAGATCTCTCTCACTCGTATTGACAGTTTGGCCACTGTCCCATTTTCCCAGACCTTGGCAGTGAAGGTGCTTTTCTCAGAAACTGCAGGTAAGCTGTCATGTCCCTTCAGCGTGGCCCCCACCCTCTCTTTTGCCTACCAGAGTGCAAGGGAGAAAAGTTTGACAAATTGTTGTCCACCTAAAGGTTCCCAAGTTCTTTTACTGACTTCTATTTTTAGACTGATTCCCTTTGCTTTTTTTTCCATTGTGCTGCATTTTGCCAGATTTCTGCCCAGAGGAAATTTTTATAGCTCAATTTTAAAGCCCTTGCAATTGAGGATTTATCCTGGGAATGACACAATCCAACTGGAGTAGCACAAATGGCACAGCTCTGAAATAAAAGGTTATCAAGACTGTAATTTATTTGTTTAGGCCACGCAGAGTACAAAAATGCCACTTATTTCTTCAGCTCCCTGAGTGGGTTGTAGCACAGTGGCTGCTTTCAGACTATCTTGCTTTTCTCCGTCAGTCATTTTCTCTACAGAAGGATTTTTCAGGAAGTGCAATTAAAAAGCTGTTTCCCTATATGCCCTCCCCCTGCCACCATCCCTTCCCCTCTCAAAATCCCAGCTCAGGCACAGGTTGTTTCCTCCTGTCTCGTCCAGGTGACTCGGGGTTGACAAAGGGTAATGAACTCTCTTCATGTCTTGTTATATGGCAAAAGACTGAAATAGTGAAGTAGCAGGCTTAATCTCCAGCAGTTAGGGTAAAAAGAGAGGAAGGATTGAAACCCACTTAAAATATGTTTCCCTGTTCTAATATACATTTTGAATTTATAGAGAATTGACTCGTGCTATTTGTTCAAAGCCAGAAAATGCATGTGGTCGGCAGTTGAACTTATCACACTGTGCCAGGCGGTTTTCAGGAGTGATGGATACTGTTTTTCATGAGTCCTTTCTCCTGAGCTCATTCAAGGCCAGCCACAATAAACCCTGTGCTGGTCATTAGCGGTGCCCCCTGCAAAGCTATTCAGTTAGGAGCTGGTAGGTTGAGGTAGTCCATGTTTTTGTGACCCTTCCTTGCTGGCAACTCGATGGAGTAAGCCACAGAAGAAGATAGCATGTCCCTGGGGGGTAAAACGGGGCAAGGAGGGATTAGGCTCTAATTGGCAGACGACTGAAGGGCTGTAGGGAGTGACAAAGAGTAGTGATGGTCCCTTGCTAAGTGTAAGGAAGTTGTGGTGTGCTCCAGGTAAAGCCACACAAGAGAGGGAGATAACCCAGCTCCGCAGTGCATACGGCACATGCTAGTGCCACCAGGGACTTGTGAGGGATGGCTTCTTCCGGTAGGAAGCAGCACGTAGGTTTTTGCTGGACTGCCCTTGACAGGAGGTGGAGATGCAGGCAAAGTGCACTGGTGGCTGGATGGGGGAAGATGTGCTGCCTGCTCTGGAGGAGGAAGAGGAATTGTGTGTTCAGGATGGCTGGAGCAGATGTGGAGGTGGAGAGGAGAGTAGGTTTCTATGGGGGCATGCTTCAGCAGGAAATTTTTATTTCCCCTTTGCTCTGTCTGCAGTAAATGAAAGTTTGGTAGCATCACCAGTGCCTTGCCTGCTTCCCAACTTAATCACTGGGAGATGCTCCAAGAGTTGGTATCGGAACAGACTTAGGAGGACAAGGAATGCAGTGTTTGCCTTGAACAAGGAGTGTGGTAATTAATATGCCACTTTTTGACAAATGAACAGGTACTGCCACCATCATCTGGGTAGATACTAACTGCAGGCTGAGTGCATGGAGGAGCCAGAATATCAGAAGGAGATGTGCTCTGGTGGTCCCAGTAGGAATTTCCTGCTCTCAGCTGCTCACAAACCAGAGTTCATAGCCACTGTGCTTATACAGGCAGGCCTAGTAGCCAGCTATATAAGAGGCTTGGGAAACACTGCATTTATCAGTCTAAAGTTTGGCCCTATGGCCACTAATCTTATTCCCTTAGCAAGAAGTGGAGCATGAGAGGAGACATAGCAAATATAAATAATAAAAGAGCTCTTCAGCTACCCTGCATTTTAAAAAAGTAATAGTGACTGAAGTCTGTGAGAATATGATAAGTATCAAACCCTTGTTTTTCCGACAGATTGACAAATGTGTCTGGTTAAAAAAGGGTAACTGGGTAACGTGAAGTACAATAATATCTCAGCAGTCTCCCATTTCTTTTTAAAGAATAGTACAAACCATAATACATGCAAGCTGGCATACCATGGGGAAATGACTTTTTCAAAACACATACTGGCTTCTAAGTAGTGTCTGTAGAAATATTTGAGCAACTAGAAAGCAAATGTAAAATCTTGATTTGGTTGTTTTGATAAGCACATCAATCATTTTATGTTGCTCCAAATTGTGAAGAGTTTGAGATTTTTCACTACTTCTAGGATGCTGAGCCGATTTCAGAACTGTATCCCATATGTACTAATCATAGAATACCACATTGGAAGGACCCTCAAAGATCTTCTGGTCCTACCTGTCTTGGCAAAAGCACAGTCTAGACAAGATAATAATGTAATTTGAAAAGTACTAAAGATAAAAATGCTGTCATTGTTTCTGTCACTGGAATAGCTGATCTGTATCCATCCCAATGCTGGAAGATGTCTGCTGGCTGAGTAGAAGGGTTTCTAAGTCTCTGAATGTGTGTGTTGCATACTCTAGAAGGGCGATTGAAATGTTTCAGCAGAAGACAGCAGAAATTCCCACATATACTAAAGCAATGCTGTTTGCTGTCACAGGGGAGGGCTATAGACTTGGTGTCCTGTATCTGCTTGCTAAGGATTCCTGTATTGTCCCTTCTGATCTGCAAGCTATGCATGCATTTCTGTCTCTTCCCCTCAAACTTGTACTTTTTATATGGATATCACACAACAAGAGTTTTAAATTTTGCTGCTATGGATCCAGCTACAAATAGATTTTGCTTTTTGTATATTTTTTTTTCCTGTGGAGTAAGGGAGCTGGCTTTGCCCTAGTTTTGCGTATCATTTCTTGGATAGAGTTACGGGCACAGGGGCTATACAGGTGGCCTGAACATGCTCTGAAACCATTTGCTTGGGACTTCTTGACATCCGCGTCTGTGGTTATAGAGATTTGTACATCCAAGGAATCTGGCCAAATTCCTCTTTCTTCACCTGGAAATAAACCTTTAGGTGGAAAAAGAGGTCATGCCTGGGGAAGCTGGGACATATGACAGCTCTAGATGAAGGTTAAATTGGAAAAAAAATAATATGGAAAAAAAATAATATGTTAAAAAAAATCCTAATAATTGCAGAAGCACGACTGTCCGTACTGCATAAAAATCTGTCCATGTGCTTTTTGGATGTAGGGGGTTGTATGTGTGTGTAGGCATGAAAACTGACATTTCACACTCATCCTGCACTTTGTTTGCTATGAGATTTCCCACAGCCCAAACACAGATGGTTATCTAAGCAAACAATACACATACTTGTCTGTTCAGTCATTGTTCCTGTGCGGGTCTGAGGTCTTACACAGCCTTTTTTTGTGTACACTTCAAAATTTTAACCTTGAGTTGGGGAGAGGTACTGGTAAATACAGTGTCACAGTGTGAACCAGGCAGTCCAGAGGACCCTACCATCCCAACTTGCTTTCCATGACTCTCTGTTCCCATGTTCCAATACCAGTAATGAATACAGAACGGAAAACTCAGGCTCGCTGCAGGCTTCTAGGGGCTCCATGTGGGCAAAAGTAGCACCTTTGAGATCCTTCTGCAAAGAATACCGTGTAGAGCTGTGATTTGTAAATATTAGGGACAAAAATAATCTATATGATTTCTCTGCAGTCACTCACCCTATAAAATGCTAGAAATGCTTTTGGATATTGAAAAAATGAGGCCTGTGCAGTTGCCTGAGTACTGCTGTGTGTTAAGGCTCACATCCGCTTGCTTTGTAACTGGGAGTTTTTTCCTTTTTCTGTGCAATGGCTAAAGTCTTTACTGTGCTGCTGCATTTGCTTTCTATCACATGAATCCAGCCCATTTTTGCTGTTATTGTGGTTTTAAAATATTTTCCTAAGGTACTTTAAATGCAAAAGAGCATATTGATTTTTAAAGCATTATATTGTCATTTTTTTGTTTTATTAAAAAACAAAACCAGCACCAGCTTAACATATTTCACAGCTTGCATCCTGGGCTTGAAAGCTCTGCAGATACAAATACAATCACAAAGGAGAAAAAAAAAATTGAAATTTAGAGGATCTGTATTACTAGATGAGTAGAAAATTAGCACAGTAACTATTTCAGTGCTACCTTGCCCAGTGTATTTTTTACTTTCTTATTGAAGATGAAATAAAGTTCTCTCATCTTGTTTGTGTTGCTGATTTGTTAGATATTTATCGATTTACAGATCATAACAAACAATTTTTTTCCCATCTACAGTAAGAATATTCTGTATCTGTCATGCTTTCTGTGAGTAACTGATTTTCCATGATCTGTAAAACTGGTTTGTACCAATAGTCTCCAGTCATCAGCATTTCCAAAGGCTTTCTTGAAAGATATTCATTCTGCAGGAAGTCAAAGAGTTACAACTGAACACTCATATTTTACCAACAGATTTTCTGTAAAACATGCAGGAACAGATTTAGATGCAGGTATGTTTCTATTGAATACATAAACATATTTTGTATCTATTGTATGACCTTAATATACATCCTGGAAAAATCAAAATACTAGATCTTATGACAAAAAATGAGGTATTCATCATCCTGTTTAGCTCTTGTGCTGTTGAGAGCAGTAACATCACTGGGGTCATTTCCACCCAGTGTTAGGAGCTTGAACAGTTCTTGATGGTTCTTCTCTGTTCAAGAGAGCTAGGATCAAATTGATCTGTCCAGACAACAGAGTTTTGACATAGCAGAGCTTTAGGATGTGACTTCAGCTTTGTTACTTGGTTTGTCCATCCCTTTGTATGCAAAGAAGAGGCAGCAAAAAATATTCCCCTAAGTTGTTTTTGATTATCTTGCCATTGGAGTAGTTCTTCTGTTTGGCCCGAGACTAAGATCTTCAGACTGTCTGAATTTTTCTTGAGCCCTGACCTTAGGAGCTGTTGGTAGGAGTTGCACAGAGTAGAGCATCATTCTTATTTCATGTACTTAATATGCTGGGGAACAGAGGTAGTTGCAGCTATTTATTACCTGAGAAGTCTCGGCATGTGGGAAAGAGGTTGAGGTCTGCTGTCTTTAAGCCTCTTTATGCTACAAGAGCAATAGAAAAGGCCGTAGGGCACCAGAGAAAATTTGATCCACTCTGGAAGAGTTGCTGTATGGCATCTTAGTAGCCATAGATAAAGTCTCTGCCAAAGTCTACTAATACTCTTTTGTCAATGATGCTGTTGAGAGCTCAATTAAGTATTGCACCGATCTGTTTCAGTTTATCTTCAAACAATGCTAAATCTGTGGAAAAGATGCTGACACTTACTTTAGTGTAATTTGTAACTAAAATTTTGATGATTTTTATGGCCTGACAAGGCTATGGTTTTTAATTTAGCTGAAGAAGACACCTATGGCTATGAGTGCGGGGTGTTCATCCTAAATGACTTTCCTGTAATAGGTTTTCTAATAGTGCAGAAATACAGCTTTCTTGTAGAGGCTTACAAGATGCAGTAAACCAGCAAACTGAAATTAATGCCAGATTCCAGCCTCTGCATCTGTATGACTGCAGTTCCACATGTCTCTAAAACTCTTCTAATAACAGCCAATTTTTTCTCTAAACAAATGAGTAAGAAGCATTATTAGCAAATGCTTTCTTGTAACAGTATGCTGTTGGAATTTTTCATTCTGTACAATGGTCATTTCAGTAAAGTACTAAATTGAACCATTTGTTTCTTCTTTGGAATGTTTCAGATCTGGCTGGAACATTTGCTTTTTTGTATGTTGTTTCAAATGATATTGTACTGATGAATTAATAGTGAAACATATGGATTCTTAAGTCCCTTCACAGCTCAAAACTCCCTTTTCCCACCCCTGAGCGCATGACGAGTTTCAGTTAAAGGACCTAATCTTTCAGGCGCTGAGCTTGATACCCCACAGCAGGAGGTTGTCCCCTATCTTACAAGATGTTAGCTGATTAGATAAAGATTTGGTCTAAAGGTGGTTCAGGTTTTTTTCTGTATTTTTCTCTTACTCTGGTGTGTTATGAAAAAGCTTCCTACTGTGTTTTGTTGAAGGACTTTGGGGAGGAGTGTGGCACAAAAGAGGGGGGAGTGCTGCTCATGAAGGAGGGGGAGAAGGTGCGAGGGGGAGATGTGAAGGGACATTGACAGAGAATGTGGACCAAGGCAGTGGGAAGATGTACCGGCAGTCAGGACATCAGCATGCAGGCAGGGTCAAAACTGCACAGCTTCTGAAGTGAAGATGAATTGCTTGAACTTAATGTGGAGAGCAGATCTCAGTAAGAGAGGAGTGTCAGGGATATTAGAATGGTTTTTGTTTTGTTCCCCTAGGTGATTTCACTTCTTATCCCTTTTTCATTATTTCAGGTAATTGGCTATCAAATGATCTCGATTTTGGGGTAGTCTAATTTGTTGTGACAGCTATGAGGTCTATGTGATTCGCCTCCTCCATTTTAGGGCTGTGGAATTGTTCACATAATTTGGTTTTGTATTTGCTGATAACTGACTTGGTTTCACATCTATCAATCCATCTGCTCCTCTTTTGTAGCTGTCTACCCATCAGTTCTTTCCTTGGAGCTCCCTGAATGGCATCCATGCAACTTACCACTCTACAGAAGATTTGTATTTATTTTAAATATTTTGAAAGAGAACAGTCACCTTTTAGAGGCTGCCTTGCTGGTGTAATGTTGATTACAGCACACAAGAACAAGGGATGTATTTTCTGTCAAATTTCTCTGGTCCTCTAATGCCTTTTCTCTCTTGAACTAACAGTTTCCTGGTTCAGCATCTTCTAGTGTCTGTAGTGGCACATCCACTGGAAAACCAGCAGCCTGTCTTGCTCTGGACAGACTGTACAAAGGAGTGTTAAGCAGCAACAGCTTGCTTTCTTTCCAGAAGATTGCATTAGTTATCAGATGATGCTTTTTTGGTCACAGTTGTTCCAAGAATCAGTGCATCAATAACTAGGAATGTGCAAATTCCATGGGTCTCATTTTCATTCTTAATTGCATAATGTAAAATGGGTAACATATACCATTGATCAGCTGGCTTTCATAGACTGTCCTGGCTTATGATGCAGCTTCCTTGCTAGAGCCTGGTCCTGACAACTTCTTTCAGAGTTTGAGGTCCAATTTTTGGATTTTTAAGCTTCTGTATGGTTATCTTCCTGATAGATATCTGTCTCCAATTTTTTAAAATTAAATAATATGGCTCATAAAAATAAAATCGCCAGAGTATGTACAGGTGCAAGGCATGGGAGGAAAGGAGTTGAACTGTCTCTGATGAATTGTACGTGGATCCTCTTTGTCTGGGTTTCACAAGCAAGTTCACGTTTCTCATCCCTTTTTAACTAGGCTGTATTCTGCTCCTAGCATTCATGGACTGCTGTTGAGATGACACCAAGTATTGTCTCAGTAGATCTAAAGTAATCCTTTAGACCAGAAAATGGTCTAAATAATTTAATAGCTTCTCTTTTGCGTTAATAAGGCTGAAAGAGATCAGTGCCTATGAGGTTAAAAGGGCGTATGGGTTACCTTCCAGTTGTGAATTTTTTTTCTACAGATTTTTTCCGACTTTTTCTCTGATAATCAGGCTATTGAAAAAACAACCTGGAGTACCTGCCAGCTACAGAAACCATTTTGATTCCTTTCATCATACAGATAATTAGGATGCAAGAGTTAAAGCTCCCCACTACTGTGCATTTGCTATGCTGTATTATCATTCATACAGTATGTCTTTGAGTATTTTACATACCTAATTGGTAATAAAACAATATTGGAATATAGAAATTGTCACAGAGTTCATTAGACAGTACAAGAGAGCAATAAAAAGAGAGCCTTGTAACCTACTGTAAAAAATGTACTCTTAGCCTGCGTTTTTTTACTGTTACCTCCTGCTTTTCCAGGAGGACAGAATTCCTCTGAGGAAAGCTGTTAGCTCCTAACACTTGCCAGCGAAACTTAGGACAAATGGCAGATTTTCCTCAGCAGATTCAAGTATACATCTAAGAACATAAAATTAAGAGACACTGAACAGAGGCCATGTAGAACCTTGTAGGTTAAAAGAGCAATTTTAAAATCAATACTTTTGTTTAACTGGCAACTAAGGTAGTAGTTTCAGACTGGATGAAATATGTGAAGAGCAAACCCTTTTCACAAGGAATGTTTTCAGGTTATCAGCACTGGAATGCTCTGCAAGGTTGTGTTGGACATGCATGACGCGTGGGAATTGCAAATAAACTCGTCTTGATGTGACAAAATCATGCATAATTATTTTGAAACCCGAGGGAGTTGAAATGGCCTCAACTCAGTGATGTCCCATCAGTGATAGACAGGCAGCTGCAGAATTTATAATGGCTCATTTTCCTCGAAGATGAGAAGGAAACTTAAAATAACCTCTTCTGATGTAGTTCTCCTACATTTGCACTTCTAATTAAATGGGACAGAGAAATGGCAAGCCCCTCAAAGTAGTGGGCAGGCACAAACTCTGGCCTGTGCATACCCCAGGTTTCGCTCTTCCTTGGGTTGTATGTTCCAGCCTCCTGTATGGTGGAATCGCTGTGAGCCTCTGTGCAAATGTAGGAGTTACCTGGAGGTAAGGGGAAGCCTGCCAAGAGGCTTGCAAGCCTTCATTGTCCTATTATTATTCCTGTTATTAAAATTAGGAGAAGAAATCACAGATCCATTGTGTACATTTGTCTACAACTGCCATCAAGCAAATAGTTGACAACCAGCTCTGAAATAGTGGGATTGATTGAGGAGGATTGTTTCCCAGCATAGCTCCGTGATCTCTCAGAAAACCTCTTTCCTTCTTTCAGTTTTCAGAATTTTTACCATCTGGAAAAGGAATCAAGTTACACCCTGATAATGATATACAACACCCCTCAAAAAAATGAATCAATATATCGATCTCCTTAGCATGCACCGAATTCAAAGTGATCTGTCAAAAAACACAGAAGATAAATCAGCCATATCAGTTGCAGTTCTTTGGCCTTAGAACAAAACTTTTCTTTTTATTGCATGAAGCAACAAGTAGGAAAACTTCATAACAGTTCTTGTATAAGAAAATGAGAAGTCAGAAAAGGTGACACGTGAGGTCAGGAAGCAGAAAAGATAAATTCAAAGCAGAATTTCTTGATTTTAATCATATTTACAAGGAAAGATTAAACACCAAGTAAGGAGAAAAAAAAATCCTTATTTGTAATCTGAACCTAAACATAAAGCAAGAGGTTGCAGATCTTCCTCTTCCACCAAGGCAACGTCTGCTTCTTGGTGTATATAATCAGTTTGGTTGTTGACTGGCATGAACTGAGTTACTCAGAGAAGATGACTGAGGTTTTCACAACGGAAGCTCTGTCTGATCCATTTGGCCCCCGAGGCTCAGGTAGTGCTGCCTTTGCCCCTTGTGCCTGGATGGTGTTTGCCTTGGCATGTGATGTTCGTGTTCCGTTGCATGGCTGGAAATCAGTTCATGCTAGCAGATGGGGGAAGAAAATGTGTTTTTTCTTGTTTGAAGGGGAAAAATTGTTGAGGAAGAGGGGGAGATGGGAAGGTAGTTAGTTCCTGGAAATCGTAAAGATGTTCCTGTTTAAAGAAGATTAGATAAATAATTGCAAGTTTTTTAAAAGCAGTCGCAGTTGCAGTGCTTGGTAGCATAAGACAAAAAGTTCGATTTTTTGAAAATTACCTTGGCTCAGCTTTCCAGGCCCCCAAAATCAGAACTCCTCCAACCACTCACTGCTTTTGAAAACCTGACCCTTTTTGTTTAGGTGGCATTAAAAGAAGTGAAATAGAAGAACATAAAAAAGTATGGTAACATGCAGAAAAATGTAAGGCGAAGAAAAGCTGAACAAAAAAATCTCAATGTATTTGCTTGACATACTAAAATAGTTCTGTTTTCTTGAAAATGTTTATTGGAAAATGCATTACAAAACCTTGTAACAGCTGGAATATGGTGATCTAATTGCTGTTTCAATAGCGCTGTGAACATGCAAACATATTTCCTATGCAAAATGTCAAAAAGGCAGCAATCAAAGTGAGGCTTTAAGCTTCAAAACAAAGACACAATGAGCTGATTTGTAAACATTTATTTCTCAGGTTACATTTAAAACCAAAATAGAACAGCATAGGTTTGCAGACAGTGCAACAAATCTTTTTACAAAGCACAAGATCTGAAGAGAAAGAGTGGTTTGCTGAAAGATACTTTGGCTGTGTCAAGATTTCATTCGCAGTGGTGCTGCAGCTCCCTGAAACCATGTATATGTTCCCATTCAAATGAGGAGCAAATCTTTGAGTAAATGAGTGGGATTTTTGCCACTAAAAGGATGCAAATAGAGTGAGAGATTCTTCCTGTGCAGAACAGGAGTTGCTGTTTACCTTCATTTGCACTGCTACACCCCTTCTGTAGACATCGCTGGCTTGCCATGGGACTTGAATCAGTGGCAATGTTGTCTTTCACTACAGTTGTTGAGTGAGGCAGGTGTGGAGTCAGTGCTAAAGAAGGTTGCAGGGTATGGGGTGACCTTGCAGCTCGGTACCATTCCTGGGAAAAACTGGTTCAGTGACTGGTTCTTGCTCACTTTGGTTGTCTTCTAGCAGGACAGATGGCAGCTTACATTGTGAGTTGGTTGTAGTTGTAGCATCCAAGTACATGTGGTGTAACAAAAATGCCGAAGTCCAAGGATAACCATATGTAATGGTCCTCCTTGCCAAAAGAGCACTGTCTTACACTGGTATGGTTAGTGTAACTCCACGGGCACTGCTTGAGTTACACGAGTGTGAAATCAGAACCAGTTAAAATGAACACACCCACTCTGCACCATACTGTGCCAGCAGCATACAATGAAAATCCTCCTAAATATGTACTTGATAAAGAAGTAAGTTAGTTTGAGGAGTACATTTACTTTTCACCAAGGCCATCCATTTGTAAGATTCTTACTGTATTGTGCTTGCAAATAACATTTATTTTTGTAGTGTAAACATGCAAGAGTTCATTTTAATAAAAAGTAAGCCCTAAAATAAGATAAACCCCAGGACTAGACTTTCACTGAAGATTTAAAGTGCATTCATCTGCTGGTTTTCTATATAAATATTCATTGGTTTAATGCTCTCAGGTGTTAGAACTTTTAATCCACATTCAGATGGAGGTACTTTAATCAGAGAGTTCATAAAAGTCTCTAACTTTTTTCATAAAAAATAGAGTAGTAGATATAACAGAGGCTTGAAAAAGCTTAAACCCCCCCTAAACTGCAGTTCTAGAAGGGAAAAAACCGTAAACACCAAATGGCATTTTGTGCCATAATATCAATATTCTATTAAAAATAAATCTCTCACTGTTAGACCTAAGAGTCTCAAACAACCTGTCACTTTACTGCAGTCTTCAGAGATGACTGATAATGGGTAAAAAATCCCATAGCATCTGTTTACCATGTACTCACACAAACTGTTAGGAATGTTTTTAAATGTCAGCAGTAATGTATGCATGTATTAGCTATCACAGAGCAGCAGCTCAACAAAGACAGCATCACTGCCACACTGGGGGCTCGCGCTCTAAATTAGGGAGGTCAAGTGGCGGAGATGGAAGCCAAGTGTGTCTAAAACTGTATTGTTTGCCTTCTGAAAACTGGAAGAAATTGTGCAGTCAGCTGCAGTAACAGTGCCGACGTACAGAGTTTGTACACTTTGAAAATAGCTAAGTGGGATTATGGTAAATCTTTCAATTGCAAGAAGGTTAATCGTGAAAGGCACCGAATTTAAGGTCAGTAGGATGCGCGTGGGGGGTAATGTGGTTTAGGCTGTCTTTTACATTAGCGAGGTATCACATTTCATTTGGGAACCTAAGCATTCACAAAGTGTGGAGTGTCATACAGGTGCAGCTGCTGACTAAACAGCATCTGTGTGACAGCATTGTTAGCAGCGCTGTATTACTTGACAATTCTGCACTATTTAACTATGGAGATACGCTACAGGGTATTTTGTCCTGGCAAAGTCACCATGCTACAAGCCACTTTTCACACTGAAATTAATAAATCAGTTCCCTCCCCCCCGCCCCGGCCTCCCCAGTACTCTGTAATTGAAAGCTCTCTTTTTAATGTGTGCAGGTTTTTTCTTGTTTATCACGAAGAACGTACATTTTTGGGCATTGGTTCTGCAGTCAAAATGTGTAAAGAGGGTTTTGCTAAATCATGAAATAAATATGTTTTTGTGCTATAAGCTTGCATCCTTCTGAAATGCCGGAAGCCTGGGCCTGTCTTGAAAGTTTTTAGGGGGCTGGGTATTAAGCAAAGTGACAGTCAAAGCAGATTGCAGAGATAAATTAATCCGTACCACTGCCTTTCTCAGTCCTTCCCTGACAGTAGCTGGTTCAGCAGACACTGATGTTGACACTGCTGAATTCTGTGAGGATCTGTGGAGACTGTGGTGGGTCTGATTGCATGGCCAGGCCCCACATGTTGGTGTGGAAAGCCCATTAGACGGTATAGTGTGGACACTGATCCTCATGCTTCAGGTTAACCAGGGTAGCAGGGCACAGTGATGGGCTGTTTGAATGCAGAGTACACTTGCTGCTTTGCTAATCCTCCCATCCCATAGTGGGCATTTTGGAGCTGCCCATAAACATATGCCGTATACAGTATATGGCCTTTTCTGAGTGAAGGGAACTCTACTGAGCATTCGTTAGAGAACCTTCTGCCCTGACATTTTTTTTATGTAGGTATAGTCCGTGATGGTTGATAGGCAGTTTCCATAGTGGCCTTTAAATCTGGCAGTTTGGAAAAAAAAAAAAAAAATCAAAAAAGAGCAGAGATAGATCAAGGACATAATGTTCTTGATGAAACAGACTTGAAATCCCTAAACAACAAAGAGAGGGTTTTTTTCATCTTTAATTATCTAGATCATTTGGCCAGCTGTGAGCCATGAACCCAGCTGGTCAGCTGTGGGTGTGAAAGGGAGCTTTGCCGGGTTGCTTTGTTAGTGTAACTCTTTAGTTCACATTAAAAACTAGCATAAATATTTCCTTCGTTGTGAAAAATATTCTTTGGAGTCAGAGGTGTCTGGGATGGTCATGCAGAAAAGTCCCTTATGGGGTAGTCTCACCACATGGATCAGCAAGGTCTGGATTCACCTTAGTGAGGGAAGCAGCTCTGGGGGCTGGCCAGCTGCTCACTCGGGTGCTTTAGTTGGATCTTAGCAGAGCTGTGATCCAATTCTCTTAACTTCCGCAGTGGGTAATTGCAGTTGAATTAAAGCCTTGAGAAAGTAATTATGAGAGGCATTGTGGAACACCCTGCTAACCCAGCAGTAAATTAAACCGCAGACTGGGAACAACTGGAGATAGTGAGATTAGAGCTTACTTTTGGATTTTTTTTTCACTTGTGTGTATGTCTGTTGTCTTTCTCCTTCTAGGGCTGAATGTTGGCCCTTGGAGCAGTAGGCTGGAGCCGCTCCAGTGATCAGCTGTGAAGAGACACTCCGTGGTTGGAAAAAGGTTCTGAAACTAGATAAGGGAAAATATATTGGTTGTAGAGCTGGAGAAAAGTGCTGTAAAGCAGGTAGGGGAGACCAAAGTTGAACACACAGCAAAAGACATGGTTTGAAAAACTGCAAGTTTCCTTGCCTGCTCTATTTTATACATATGTAATATAATAAGTATGTAATATAATACAGATATTTAAGGTTAGAATACTGCAAGAAAGAAGAACCTGATTTTAGAAAAACTGCTTTAAATTACTTGTGCACAAGAAAACCTTGAAAGATGACTGTGAAACAGTTAACAGTGGGAGTAAACAGCAATTTCAGAAGGCCGGTTTCTGTAGCTTTTGTACGTGTAGCTGGATCAGAAAGTATTGACAGGCTTTTGCATTTTTTACTGTTAAATGTTTAATTCTCAGCCAGCTTGAAGGTAGTCTTTTTAGGCATCAAAGAAGATACCACTGCAACATTACGGTTGAGTTATTTCCCCAAGTTATTCATCATTTTTGAATATTGTGCAAAATATATTCTAAGGAGCAGAGAGCTGTCTTTTGACCTTTTAGAAAACTATAATTTTTGTATGCCTTTCTTTATTAATGCCCTAATGTAATACAGAATATACTCTTACTTTTGTATGACTTTTAACCCATTCCATGCTTGGAACTTACTCGGATGCACTTACTTTCCCCAGCTGAGGATCAGATCCAGTTCAGACTCAGCTTTTTTAGGCAATTCTATCAATTGTGCAATCATTCCTAAATTGAATTATCAGCTGTAATTTTGGCAGATAAAACCCCCTTGATAAAGCCCAAATAGGAGCATGGTGCATCAGTGAGCAAAGCACAAAATGGGGCTTCTCCCTTGCTTCTTGGGATTAGAACAGCATCCCTGAAACAGCAGAAGTCTGTTGGGATATCAGAGCAATTTACATGTCTTTTCAGCTTTACTGCAGGCTCTTCATGGCTGGCCAGTCCTTCATTGTGAGCCCCTTGAGTTTGGAAAGTCCCTCAGACCAAATCAGAAATAACTGCTGCTAATATAGATGTTCCTATATTTGGGTTTTCAGCACAGCTCTCTTCTCAGGGCATGTCTGCACAGCAGTGATAAATTGTAGACAGCCTCCTTTCCCACATCACACTCTTCTTTCTTGCTTGCATTAATGTATTTGCAGCTGAACAGAAGTCTGGAATGTGTAAGTAGTGATAACTCTTTATGTTTCTTTAAAACATTTTCTGTGGCCTCTCATCTGGATATTTGAGATGGTCATAACTCTAATTCCAGAAAGAGATGAGAGTAACCAAATGCTCAGAGGCTGAATATATTTTATGCTGGTTTCCCTAGTGCTTCCTTGGTCTCTGAGAGTCTGTGTGAGAGGCAGCAGGGGAATGGTTGTATGTCCCCTGCAAATTTTTCCCAGCTCATTTTTTACTTACATAAACTGAGCACAGGGCCGTATATGTAATTCATATGCAGGCACACATTTCTATGCATACGTACCACAGGAGTTTATGAAGTGGGAAGAATCTGTGACACAATCTGGGATTGCAGATACTGTCATTGAGCAGGAATTTGGGACATATGTAAATCCCCATGGTGAGCACTCAGTTTTGCCTCCCGATGTTTCGTAACAACTCTAGATACGTGTTTGACATGGCTGTTGTCCCTTAACAGTAGTTTCCAAGCAGTGAAATGAATGTATAAGCAGCTCTGTTTCTTCACTTACCTCTTGCTTTGTGAAGGTTTCATGTAGTTCACCAACGTCCTACATCCAAGGTCCTTTTCAGGTAGGAATGAATTAAACATGTTGATGGTCATATAGTGGTATCCTGCTTTCGTTGAGGGGTAGGAAGACTAGGGCAGAAGAAGCTGGCATGCAGGTGATTGCAAAAGCTTTTCTCCATGTTTTAGCCCAAAGGTAAACAAAACTGCTGAAAAGTGGATCTGTTTTGGAAACTGGAGATACCTTCCTCAGGTGTTCCTGAAAAGCTTACCTTGGCTGAGTTTTCCACACTCACTATAAATCCTGAGTATCTTTTTCTGTGGCGAGTATAGCACCTAGCATTGTGTTATCTAACTGCTGATCATTCATCATTCTTGGTTGCATGTTTCAACTAAGAGGCTGATTTCCTTATTCCTCTTCTACAAAAGCAGACACTTTGCAAGTGGCTTGGATTTTATGTCCCGTTTGAATGGTTCCAGGAGGAACCTTAAATCCTCCCCAGTGTTTGGCCAAAGCTTTGTACAGCATGATATGATTTCACAAGAGCTGCCTGTAAGTGTTTTTTCTCAACATAAATTTTTAAAAGGAAGTGAAACTAGCTTTGGAAAGCAGACGTCACAGAGTCACATAAAAAGAGTAACAAAGAAAATAATTGCAATCCTCTAGACTTAGGTATGGTAAGAGGCCTTCTCTGAATATATGAGACGTCATTGTCATGAAAATAAATGTCTCAGAGTTAGTGATCTGTGTTTAACTTTTGACTTACTAACAGGCAGGTTGTGTAGCCCTATAGGGTGTGCCAATTTACACCTCTATATCAGTATTTCTTGATCGGATATTGTTCACTGCATCTCCCTTGGGACTCCTGTATTACTGCATCACAGGGATGATGCAAAATTTTAGTCTAAATTAAGCTGAAGTAAGTCCACAATACTTTGCCTTACCTCTTGGGAGTTTGTCTGGATTTTCCATTTGATTTTGTGTATAATTCTGATTTTGCTTAGAGAAGACAATGAGAGGCAGTTTGTTTTAGCTTAGACCTTGCTTTCTTCTCTTATCCTTTTACTTCAAATGTAAGACATGAACTTGGGTTCAGTGGCAATGCCATACTCAACTTTCTGGAGGCACATTTCTTCATCCTCAATCTATCAACCTTTCTGTCTATTGCCATGTGACATATGGTGCTGATTCTTACTAAATAACAGTGATTTACAGTTTGTAAATGTCTAACTTAATTCTACATTATTTAGAAATCAATACTAATTTGAATTGATTGTATTTCTAAACTCTTAGTTTTTTAGTGGTTTGGTTTTTGTTTTTTTTTAAGAAAAGAGCTGACTCTGGCACTGATAAGTGATGATCAGTTTTCTCCACTAAAAATCCTTGGAAGTCTTCCTCTGGTTGTCCACATCCAACAATAGCCCCATTTTAAAATGCTTCTGTTTCCTCATTATTAGAATAAAATTTGCAGTTTTGATATTGCTGGCGGTGGTTTGACTGATGCAGTGCTAATGACTCCAATGGATACACTTCTGATTTGCATTGAGATTGCAGAAAAGCAGGACTGGTCCCTAGATGGAGGAAGATTAAAAGTCCGGAGCTCAGTTCTTGTCTGCGCTGCATAATATATGGTTGCTTGCAGGATGGGTGCAAAACTTAAGATTCAAGTGAGTGGGCAGTCAGATTTTTCTGTTTTTTAAGAGTGAGATGGTGGGTGGGTGAGGAGTAGCTACTCGAGCTTCATCCCCAGCTTTGCCTGTGGCGTCCTTGGAGACTGTAGCATTTTCATTTCCAGCCTGCAAAATGGGGTGAATAATACAGCATGCTTAAATCAAAGTGTTGTTGAAAAGATTAATTATTTCTGAGTGCACTGAAGCTAAATGCAACTACTAATAACAGGAATTTGTAAAATGTTAGTTTTAGAGCCCTGTGGATGTGTAGCTGATTGATTGGCACTGAACAGATGACTGTTCAGAGATCTGGAAGGTCTTCCCTGTTAAGATACCAACTGTTGTCACGAAGGACTAAAGAATTTTGGTGTCATCAAGTACAAAGGAAAATTTAATGGTTCAGTAAAACCAGAGGATGGATTTCTTACTTTCAGGGTAGGAACATAAAGAATTTGCATGAAGTAATTGCAGGAAGAAAGTTTTAATAAATTTTCCATTCTCAGTGCTTTTTTGTCATTGTGTCTAGCAGAAGCTCTCTTGGGTGTATCCTAGACTGTGGTTGCTAGTCCTCTTCCTAAGCAAAAGAGCTCTTGTAATGTGAGTGCCCAGAGCCCCATCCCTAAGTCTGCCTACTTCAGCTGCGGAGCCACGGTCCCCTTCAAGGACAACATGAGCAAAAAGGAAAGGAAAATACATTTAGCCAAGTAATTTCTTATCAGCGCATTCAGGTGGTTACAGGATCCTAAAAAGACACGAGTCAACCCCTGCACTGGACCCATGACTTCCTTTTCTTTTCTTGGGAGGGTTAATGACCTCTGGTTAGAAACCTTTCTTGTCCCCACAGCCTGATTCTCTTCTACAATTTTTCCATCTTTTTTTTGCCTTTGATAAGAAAAATCACAAGCATTAGCCCTGCCTCTTGGTTTCTGTGTGGAGAACCATTAAGAGGCAATGGAGCTACTTGCCAGAGCACAGGAAAAAACAGAATTCATGATTTCTCTCTTGTTATCTGTAGGAAACAGAAATGTGCTCTTACAAAATGGGGGTTCAACTTCACAGAGCAGGCTGCGATCCGACATGATAAAATCCATGTTGTCTACTGGATAACAGGCATTTCACATTCAGATAAGGGCATGCTTGCAATGTGTTGCAAGCACACCTAACAGAAGTACTGGAGATGCACTGATTTAAATTTTCTTAAAGATGTGAATACCAGATGTGGCTCAAAAACTGGGCTGGTTCTTGAAAATCCTGCTGTCAGTTTGGTGGGTTATATATATATTATGCTTATATGAAACTGCTAGGACCTTTCTGTACTGTTTTTGCAAAGTTCTAAAATACCTGGTTTTGTTCCCTTTTTACCCACATATCTTTATTTCTTGGGATTTCTGTTGTTGCCTTGGGTTACTGAGTACCTTGAAAGAGACTTATTTGTGATATTTCCAAGAAAAATGGAAGCAAATTAATGTAAGCAGTATCACAAGAACATTCTCAGAAGATTTCCCTTAAGTTTGTATGGTTTGAAACAGTTTCCTTTGCTCAGATGGTGTTTGCATTCTGTGGTGACCGATGACCTAGCCAAAGCTCAGTTCTGCACTCTGGAGCTGCTCTTCTCAGCATTTAGTTCTCTCAATATGGTTATTTCTCTTCTCAATATGGTTGTTTCTCCTTCAGCTTCCTAAAGCGTTTTGTTTTAAGGGTTTAAGTAATTTTAAATCTGCATGTTTGTCTGAAATAACAGACGGTTGAGTGCAAAAGCAGAAGAATAAAGCTGTTGTTAAAATTCCGGAAGCGCAGCACTGTCTGTTCTTTCTTCAGTGAATCCACAGGACTCCTCCTAAATTTACCCAGAGTCTGGCACAAGAAACATAGTATGTTATTACATTTGTTTGTACATTAAGTTCAGTGTCACAGATAATGTCTTATTTGTATTGGAGATATTACAGTGATAAGGTGTGTGGTGAACTTTTCAGTTCCGAAAACATTTTGTATCAGATTTTTTTCCTTCAGGAAAAGGAATATCTGGTGGTCAAAAATACAGGGATGGCGTGTTCACAAATACTGCTGCAGAAATAAATCAACCGGAATCTTTACTGAAGAAAGTATTATCTAATGATCCTGTTATTAAACTAAAACCAACCTGAAAGATTTTATGACAGGTAAATTAAAATATGTACTCTATGCGTTTATATAAGTTAAAGCAGCATGCAATGAAATCCTTCATAAATGAATATCTGACAGACACACATTGACTGTAGAAGGTTACGTTCCTGATAGGTCATCACTGCTGCCGCACGAGAGATTTCTTCTAGCAAGAGCAGGATAAGGGTGACTTTCGAGTTGATCTTGGATATTTGTACACACAGTGGGTGTTTTCTGTGTTAGGAGGCAGTATTCCTGGCATGTTAGGAAACAGAACCGAGTAAAAACATATTATGTTGGCAGGACTTGCATTTAATCTGCCACATGAAAATGTGTGTGCGGGGGCAGAGTTCTATTATTACCTACCTCATATTTGTCAGTGGTTGCTGAAGCGGCATCAACCTCTGAATAGAAAAAAAGATTTTTGTCAGTTTTTACATACGCGATATGTCTGGGGTCAGTGTGCGAGACAGGTCAAACTCCAAGGCACTTGACCTGGGAGGTGCAGGTTTAACAGAAAGCCATGGCCTAGACAGGCTGGAAAGCCCAAGGTGCTGTGGATCTTGAGTTGTGTGCATTGATCTGCTGTTTGGTCTTCAGCCCATACTGCTGGGGCAGCATGGTGTTGAAGCTGGCTTAGTTTGAGCTTAGCAAGGCGGTCATGCGAGCACAACTGAAGAATCAGGTAGTCTTAAAAGTGTGAAGAGGACCTTTTAACTTTAGAGCGCTTTGACTATTGTAAGCATTAACCCAGTGGACCACAGCACTTATTCTGGTTTTCTGTGGTCTTCAGTGCCCCTTTGCTCTCGAAACCTTGTAGATTGGCACAAGATTTTTAGCTGTGTAGAGCCCCAGGCTAAGGGGGTCCCCTGTGGGCATTTTGTACAAGCATAACCCTTGTGTAAGAAAAGCTGTATTTGTAAAAGGAAAATAAAACTGTTTTCTGTCATTGACTTCTTGTTAAATGCCCATATGTTATGTGGAGGGTAATTTCTTCCAGGCTGCTGTCGTTATTGGGGTGCCCTGAGTCTGGCCATAGCTAAGCAGTAGCAACCCAATTCCAGCGAAATGAGCAGTAAGGCTCATTAATCTTTTTTTAGCAGTTACTGGGTCTTTGAAAGACAGCAGTAATGCAGAAATAAAAAATAACTCATGGACAATATCTTGGCGAGGGGGCAGAGGGGAAAGAGGTGGATCGTAAATAACCTTGGTGAAATATAAGGACCATTATCCTGAGTCAGATTCCAACTGGAAGTGAGTCAAAATATTTTGGCAAACTGCAGCTGCATCTCTAAGCAGGAAAGTTCAGAGATGTCCTGTCAGATTTGTGACCCAGTGTATGTCTAGTGTATGCCCAGTGTATGCCTCTCCAAGATGATACTTTGAGAATGAGGTAGTAATACCAATTGTCTGGATATGAAATGACAATATTTGACATCACTTCTGCTAATATTGCCTGCCAGAAAGGGACATGGGGGAATGATCTCTCTATCTATCTAGAGCTAGAATCAAAATCCTAATTGATCAGTCTTGTTCCCTTTGTCATTTCTGTTAGCTGCCCTTAGAGTTTGTTTCTCTCTCATACTTGATTTCATGGGTTGCTATTTGATCTTACATGTTAAATTCATCATTTTACTATGACTTTATGATCACAAAATCCCCCTTACTATGCTGCAAGCACCCACAGGCAACAGGCAAGGGAGTCTTGAAAAAATTTGGTTAATATAATTTGTATAGCTTTGTCTGCTGAAGGTCTAATTTATTTTTTTTTGGGGGGGGGGAGTTATTTTGCAGAAAACATGGCTTTATTTTGACCCATGTTTTGCAATTTTTTCTAATAGCCTGACTCTTGCCTGTATCTGTAGAATTGAAATGTGATGTTGAGCAAGCAGTCACAAGGACCCGGTTTTGTTAGGAGTCATACTCCTTCAGAAAAAACATGTGGGACTTGGACACTTATCTTGCAAGACTGTTGCTTTATAACTGTGTAATCTGAGTCCGGGCACTAAGAGAAGTTTAGAAAGAAACATAGCACAAAGCCCTCGGGGCTCGAGGTCTCCACATTGCATTGAGATTTCATAAAACTTCCTGAATTTTGAGGAGACATGCAAAAAGGAAGAGTTTGTGGGGTTTTTTTTATGCATACCTATCAAAATAGGCCACATAGATGTGCCATTAACGGTTGGCTTTTTGTTGTTTAACTTTCAGTAAACTGGAAAAAGCCAAAAAACGAGGCAATATTTGTGTGGAGGATTAATATTTCTTTATTAGATCAACAGATTTAGCTAGAAAAGAAGCAGAAAAACTCTCTTGGGTATAAAGAAGAATCAGTACACATTAAGTGTGTCTCAGTCTAACTTAGGAAAATTCCATTACTTTGAGAAAAATGCACACTTTGTACAAAAGAGGAAATAGGTGATAGACCACTCATTTGTCCACATGGAAACAGGAGCACAGAGATGAATGATAAATCCAGTACACCACTATTTCTAATCCCATCTTCATATAATTTTTTCCGTAGTTCTTCCATAGTGGTGCTCAAAATGTGTATTAAAACCATTTACATTTTTGCCCCGTGTTGTTTTTGTTGGAAATCCATTCTAGAATGCTGTATTCTGAAGCTAACAAGCTTTCTTGTTTACAGATTAAGTAATACTTGACTACTTTCTACTACAGTTATTTTCTATATATTAACCTTCTAACATTCCCTTTCAGCACTCACTGAGGTTTATTCCCCTCTCAGGAACCAGCAGTTGGAGCTGTGCTCAGGCTTCCAGAAAAGGTCTCACCAGAGCCATGTATGAATCTTCTTGCCTTTCCCTTTGATCATCCACTTGCTTCCCTTATAGATATTCTCTTAAACTCATCTTCTCCATTTTAACCAAGGGTTTCCCATGTAGATAATAGGTACTTTGCTGGAGTCTGGATAGATAAGGTCACTGTGTTCTCTTGAAAGCTAATCATACCAAAGGAAGCTATTAGTTTGGTTTAGTCTGCTCTTGATAAATCTGCGTTGATTTTCATGCCATTTGCCATTTGTTTACACCTCTTTTAGGTATTCCCTCATGGAAGAGTTGTTCTAAAGCCTCACATGTTGTAAGATGAATAAATAAGCTCATACTTGCATGAATCACTTTCCCCTTTCTGAAGTATGTAAGTCATTTTATCAGCTAATCTTTAGCCATATAGTTCCATCTTGGTGTAATCATTTGTTCAGATGCCCAGCCTATGATTTGGTGTGCCAGTTCTTTCAGAAGTTGTAAGCTGTGATCATCTTGTTCTTCTGACTTGAAGGGACTACGGAAATGGAGTTTTGCTACCACTTAGGATTTGATTATTTCCATTTTTATACTCATAACTGCTTTTGCCTGTATCACCATCAGCAACAACATCTTTACTGTAATTTAGTTTCTGTGGCAGAGTTTGCTACCCTTTCATCTGTCGCTGCATTGTTGCCCAGCCTAGTCCAAGATATTTACTGAATTTAGCCGTTAAAGGTGGAATCCTAAAAAAGAGTTACTAGTTAACCCATTTTTATAAAAATCAGTGGTAAAACCCTTGCCATGCTCCCCCTGAAATTTTGCCTGAGTCTTACATTGCTTTCTGAGGGAAAACGAGTGGCAGAGGTGACAAGCATAATATATCAATTTATCTTTGAAAACAGAATAGGCTTCAAATTTATACTGCCCCAAATAAAAATTTAATTTTTCTGCAGAAATACATTTTGTCTTGTGGGGGTTTTTTTTGTTTTTTTTTAGGGGGAAAAAGCATCAGCTCTTATTTTTAGAGGAAAAACATCCACCCAGATAATGTTGGCTTACTTGTAGAATGATGGGAGCTGCAGATGGCATAAATATATACTGTTTGTGAACCTAAGAGATTGTTTCACTGTAAACCTCTGCTTAGCAGACTGCATTTTGCACATGGTATTTAAAGTATCTGCTTCCTGAGGCTGGAAATAGGCACTTAGACTATTACCTCTGTAAAAGCAGAGTCAAATATTACATCACTTACCTGGGACTGCTTGCGTGAGATTTGTAGGGCTGGTCCCTCAGCTTACAAAGGTACATGCTTTGAACTCTCTTTTCATTAGCAGACACAGAATTTACCTGGCAATGAAAGGTATCTCTGTATCACATATAGTCACAATAATGTTTATTTGAATATTATCTGATTCCTTGAGCACTTTTATTATTTACCAGTAGAAAAAATTACACCATTATTTTTCTTCTGAATTTTTAAAAATGACAGTAGTGCAATTAAATTACTGAATTCATTTATATTTAATTGTACTTTTGGTTTTAATGTGCTATTGGAGGACATTTCTTTCCATGAATGTTAGTTTTCCATGCAACATAAGAAAATCTAAAGCTATATTAAGGAAATATATTACATTGGCAAGACAAAGTCTCATTAGTGTTATTTATGGCATGCTGAAACCTCATTAGGAGAAGGTATGCTGGATTCAAAAGTGCATTACTGAGAATGGTTTTTTTGGGGGGTAGGAGAGAAATTGCTTTTATTGTGTTTCTTTATCACATACAGTGTGGTTAGTGGACATGTTGGTTTCCTAAAGCATAAAATAAATTAAGATAGAAGAAAAAGAGTAATTAATCTAAGTAGTAAGTATAACCCCATTACAGATTGGGAATGGCTTGCACATGGTCACAAGGAGTTTCTGTTTACTGTTCACCTTAGTTTCAACTAACCATTAATTTTTAACTTCTTTCACTGAAGGTAAAAAGTGATATTTTTCAGCATAGTAGTTTGCATCTTAAGCAGTAATAATGTGCTTTTAGTGCACTTCAAACTAGGGATGAGTGAAACTCAAGGTGCAGAGTCACAAATAGCCCTATTTAGGTAGTAGCATTTGCTCTAATGAGAGCTATATATCCAGTCCTGCGTAAATATTGTTTGGTAGGTGTACAAGGAAACCATTATTTGCAAGTAAATGAGAACAAAAGGAGAGTCCCTGAACTGTCAGTCTTGGGAGAAAGTCATTCTGTGTGGGCAGTATCCTTCCCCAGGCTGGCGCTGCTGCTGTTTCGTCCCAGAGATTTGATCAACCCCAGAATGAAATGGCTCTGTTCCTGCAGCCCTCCCGCCAGCCCCTTGCTGCCAGCACAAACCAGATGCCAGCAGTTAGTTCTCCTTCTCCTCTGCTCCCTCCTGCTGCTGGTCACTGTCACTGCTGCTGCACAGCTGACAAATTTCCTTACGGTGGTGCTTCACCGGGCTGCCTCCTGACAACCGCGGTACCTGCTCGCCACGCACATTGTTTTGACTTCTTACGCCAAATCCACTTACTGCTAGCGCTGCATACAGCTGCACTGATGGCTGTGGGTATTCAGGCTCCCTGTGCTCAGTCTGTTGTTATAATGTGAGTACCTGCAGGGCTCTTCAATAATAAAACATCTATTTTTCTACTAATAGTCCTTCATACAGCCACTCTATGTGCGGTATCCGCCTTGGCATCCATAGCGTTTATGAATGTGGTTTGTGGTAGAAGTTGGGAATACACATGGCTTACCCCAAAATGCTGCACACCTGCTCTTCTTGTAGGTTTTTTTTTTCCCCAGTATGTCACCCTGGCATTCGTTAGAGCTCCTTAGATGCTGTAAAGGGATAACTTTATGATAGAGTCATATAATTATTATAAGCATAGTTATTTATCAGTTGACAGATGACCAATGCCAAGGCTTTTCTGTGGGCCAAATCCTTACTTTCAAAGGATTTATAAAGACCTAGTAGTTGAACTAGGTGCTGTCCCTTTTTCTCATGCTTTGTCCACCCAGTCACTGTAATTGTGCCTTTTATCTTCTCTGAATGGTTGCAGTGGATGTGGTATCATGTTACTGCAGCATCTGCAAACTACATCTGAAATGATGACCCTATTGAATTATTCCCTGCAGTGATAGGAAGTCATAAGTAGTCTCTGCTAAAAACTGTTCTATTTAAACAGAAAAGGCAGATTGGGAGGGGTGGCAGGAAAGCATACAGGCAAAATAAATAAAGTGATGATTTTTAGAAAGTAGATCAAAACTACCTTCTTTTTCTATTAGTTTTCTTCTTTTGAAAGGTTTTGGGGAGAAGATGAGGGAGGGAGGGTATCTTGCTATGGGGATAAATAGAGATGAGGAGGCTGGAAGGAACTCAGAAAGAGGTAAAAGAAACTCTGAAGTTGGAGTTGGGGGAGTGGTTCAGCAGGTTAGTGGTCAGTAGCAGAGGATGTTTGCATTAGGGCACAGGAAGTGGCTGGTTATGTCTGATACTGTCATTGTGCCAAAGGACCCAGGTACAGCTGATGTGTCCTTCCTGGAGCACCATCAGAAAGTGCTGTTCATCAGAATGAGGCCACTGCTGTCAGCATGCACGTGTGTGTGATTCCAGCTCACTCTGTGTTCTTGCTCTAAGTCCGATGCCTTTGCAGGAAAAAGTACAAAAAAAAAAAGAGGACAGGCCTAGAAGGTAAGGACAAGTGGAACTCACTCTGACAAAACAAAAAGAGTATTTTAAATAAAGAAAGAAATGAGAAGAGTAGATAAAACTGAAGAACTGATGAATGTCCCCTGGCTTTTTTTCAGGAATGTCTGCTCAGATTCACATAGATGAAGAAGAACAAGGCAGATGATGCTGTACTGACACCTTAGGGAATTAAAGTTGTGGGTCTGAGGAATATGTGGAGTAAACAATCTCAGTCCTTTTTCTTCCATCTGAAAAGCAGCTATCTTGTGCTGTATGAAGAGGAGGCTATGACAAAGTCTCATCCCCCCTCCTCCATCTGTACCCTGCACACATTCTCCATGTTGAATCGTGATGACAAATACTTAATCTTTTCACCTTTGCCAGCCTTCTGTGTGCACTGGCTTACCATGTAGATTAACTAGTGCTGCCTCTTCTGTGACAAAACAAAATGAAGAAGCCTTACTAAAGACACTGCTACCACACATTTGAGATGTGCTTACATTAACACCCTTGTTCTGATGGATTCCCAGCACTCCTGAAGCCACACAGGGTGGTGACCACGTCCAGAAGATGCACAAACAAGTTAGAAACAGCTGTCATTATTGCTATATAACAAATCCAGGCACAGTCCTGAAAACATTTTCAGCATAAGGGGTTCCTATCTGTAAGAACGTTCATAGAGCAAAGCTCTGTGTGAGGCCAGGGATCTGAGCCGCCCCTGATGCCTAAGGTAGAAGACTGTTTGTGTTAGTGACATCCACTTGCAAGGTGAAAGATGAGATCTGATGGATGTGGACAGGGGGGCAAACACCTCAGTGTTACCTCTAGCTGTAAGTAAGCAGCACATCTGATTTAGGCAAATTAGGAAATCAAAGTAATCTTACTCAAGTCCGTGGGAGTATTGTAATTTTGACTTCAGAATTTTTGTTCTCTGCCATTTGGGATGATACTGGTAACTTCCTTGACATGGGGAATGTTAATCTGTCCTTCTATCATTAAAATCATTGTTTTAAAACTTGCCTTTAATAATAGTTCTTCACAGCACTACGATAGAAGGGTAGGGCATGCTAAACATAGAAGACTCCAGACACATTTTTGATGAGCCTAGGAAAGCTTTATGTGATTAAGAAGAACACTTCTGTTATGGCCACTTGTTTTTACATATATTACTGTGAAAGGGGGAGGCAAACAAACCGCATGGGCCAGTCAGAGTACTTGCACTGCTAGCTGGATTTCCCAATGTCCCTTTGGAAGGAAAAGGGACAAGTCAGGATTCCTTTTGCATTTGTTTTTGGAGCATTTGCATCCTCAAATAAGTAAAAAAGGAGTAATTTTCAAGTGCGGCCAAATTCCTGGCAGACTGTGACACTTCCACAATAGTCATCACACTGAGGGCTGGCGTCACATGGAGATGTACTGGCAGTACTTGCACGGAGGCCTACTTCGGAGAGAAAAGCAGACAAATTTCATTCCAGTTCCACTCTAAAGAGGACATGAGAAGAAAATGACAATGAATTTGATTTTTGTTCTCTTCACTTTTCACAAAATGAGGGTGTCTCCTACAGCCGTACACAAAGGCTGTAAGAACTTGTACCTGTCACTAGGAAACCTGCCTCAAGATTTGATGCAATGTATTACTTGAAAGATTTATACCATTTTCTCTTCATCTGTTCTGTATGTTGTTAGTGTTACTAATCTTCTGTTATCAGGAATAGAGCAGGCTATTTGTTGCTCAAGCGTTCGTGATGATATGTGAGAAATTAATCTGAAGACACTTGGAAGTTCTCCACCACATCGGCATTGATCGGGTGGAGAAACTGAAGATTATTAGTTTGCAGGAATGCCTGCTTTTTATTATAATGCCTAAATAAAAGCAGCATAATAAATCACAGAGAAGAATAGATTTTGTGAAAGACAGGGCTCTGCCTTGAACACGGCACAGCAGTCGTTGCCCTTTTATAAATGGGAAATGAAAACCAGCCATTGGTGACCTTACTGAGCTCCTCAAGTTTGTTAAGCAGAAAGTAGTTGAGGTGGAGAAAAACACCTTCCTTAGCTACTGTAATTTTTGTTTTGAAGAATAATTTTCAAATAATTTAAGAGCAGTCTAAGCTCAGTCAAGAATTTGGGGAAGAAGGGAAAATAGCCGTGCTGGGACTCCCATGAAGCCCCTCCAGAGGGATGTTGGAGAAAATGGTGAATCTTCCCCAGAGAGTAAAGCAGGATAAGTGGATCTGATAAAAATAAAGCTGGAATACTTGGCCAGTGATGTTACGTTTATGTTTGCCTCCAGGAAAATAAAACTCTTACAGATTGAAGACCATTTTTTTGAAAACTCCCAGCCAGTTTGACCATGGATCCCATGGCAGTTGCAGGGTTATGAGGGGTTGTCTTCCTTTGAAAGGGTTGGGTTTACTTGTTGCCTTTGGAGTGACGGCCCAGTGGGCTTCCACTGAGCACCAGGCACAGAAACCTATGCTGCTCTTCACCACAACCAATAATTATTTAATTGTTAAATCCAGGCAGCATGCTTGTTAACTTGGCAAGAGTGAGCAGTGTCTTCATAAGAAGGATTTAGAGAGTTGGGTTGGTTTTTTTGGTTAATTAATGGTTTGCCATAGCATTTTTAGCTTATTTTCTCTATTTTCAGTAGCTATTTGACCTGAAATTGTATCATGGGGGAAAAAAAAGGGTATTCCTTTAGTCTTTTCCTTTTAGCTAAGCAGAGCCTTGTGCTCAGGTCTTCTAATTTGTATGGAATCATAAAAATTAGAAACGAGAGAGACATGTTAGTTGTTCTAGTGAAGAATTATTCTGTTCTTATAGACACCATTCTTTTGTAGTTTAGTTTTATATGACTGTTGATAAGAACAATAATATTCAAGGAGATCGTTTTTGATACATAATTTTAAAGATGACTATAGAGGTGGTTGCAAGATCAGTGTCATTCATTTGTCTTCCAAAGGTCCCGGTACCAGCACTCTTCATTTAAATCCAGAAGTGGGTCTGAGTATAATGCATTTAGTTGCCTATGATGCACTTAGAAATAATTTTGTGCTGATTTTCAAAGGGGTTTAGTTGAGGTGGACATCTTGGGTCCCTCACTCCATCTGCTGATGGCCCCTAAAATCTGTGGCTGCTGCAGGTCAGGGGCTGCTACATGGAAGCTCCTTTTAGCACATGTTATTTAGTAATGTAATATCTTATACAAAGGCCAGTTATTCAAGCTGTAAATGGAAGAACTGAATTGCCCCATAAATTTGAGGCTTATTGATGTGAGTTGCTTCTAATATTTCTATAGGGAAAAATCCACTTATTGATCACTCGGGGCACTGTCTTACTTCTGACATTAATTTAGTTGTAGATTAGGTTGGAATGTATTACTTTCATAAAGATCCTGAGTGCTTGGAGTCATGCAGTGAAACTGAAGCAGAAGTACCAGCAGACTGCATGGCTCGTGACACCACCTGAAATAGCAAGCAGCACCAGTGAGCTGGCATGCTTTCAGTTCGGCTTCCACTGAGGAGGCTTATTACAATAACAAACAACAGGTAGGGCTTTAGCAAAATAGGTCTCTGATTCGAGCTGCTACGGGATCATCTGCAAAAGTCTCCCTCTAGGTGCTTTAGGATGAGTAAGGAGGCTTCAGCAAAGGATTTGGTCTAGTTTATGTCCAGCACTGGAATAAGCGTCACAAGGGATTAACAGAGCAAGTGTGTGAAGCCACCTATAATCTTGGTGGGTTGGCTAGATGCCAGATGCCTACCAAACTCCTCTGTCACCCCCTCCTCAGCTGGACTGAGGCAAGAAATATAACCCTCCTTTCCTCAGTGGCACAGGTGGATGGGGAACGGAGGGACTGTGGTCAGTTCATCACACTTTGACAGTTCTTCCTCATTTCCTCTTCCCCTGCTCCAGCATGGGGTCCCTCCCATGGGAGACAGTCCTCCACAAACTTCTTCAAGTTCTGGGCTGCAGTTCTTCACAAACTGCTCTAGTGTGAGTCCCTTCCACAGGGTGCAGTCCTTCAGGAACAGGTTGCTCCAGCTTGAGTCCCCCATGGAGTCCCCAGTCCTGCCAGCAGCTCTACTCCAGTGTGAGCTGTGCTCGCCACTGTTCACAGGTCCTGCCAGGAGACTGCTCCAGTGTGGGCTTTCCACAGGGTCACAGACTCCTTTGGGTGCATCTACCTGCTCTGGTGTGAGGTCCTCCATGGGCTGCAGGTGGATCTCTGCACTCCTGTGGACTTCCGTTGGCTGCAGGGGCATAGCTGCTTCACCATGGTGTTCAGCACGGGCTGCAGGGGAATCTGTGCTCCAGTGCCTGGAGCACCTCCTCCTCCTCCTTCTTCATTGACCTTGGTGTTTGCAGGGCTGTTCCTCTCCCAGGTTCTCTCTCTGGCTGCTGTTACACAGCAGTTTTTACCCCTTCTTAACTGTGTTAACCCAAAGGTGCTACCACCATCGTTCATGGTCTCAGCTTTGGCCAGTGGTGGGTCTGTCCTGGAGCTGGCTGGCACTGGCTTTGTCGAATATGGGAGAAGCTTCTGGCAGCTTTTCAGAGCAGCCACCCCTAGAGCCTCCCCACTATGAAAACCTTGGCATGCAAACCCCATACAATGGGAAGTGTTAGCATTGTCCAGAAATGCTATCAGTCGCAGAACAGATCTCCTGAGAGAGGTCGGGAGAGGGCAGAGTGAAATGAAGGCCATTTTGCTGCATTAGCTGGAATCTGTGGCTGTGCTAGGATGGGAGGAGTGAGGAGTGGAGTGCTCCTGCATTTGGTCAGCCTCTCCTAAATCTTTATGACAAATCTGCTTTGCTAAAGTCCTATGAGAAATGTTGATAAGTGTTCTCAATGCAGCAGTAGGTGCCAGCATCCTCTTTTGTATTCCCTGTACTGGTTCTGGTTTACTGAGAAATGAGGCAGCATCTTCGGTTTGATCTATCCTGCCCATGCAAAGGAAGGGCAAATCCCCACAGTCCACTGCAGTGTGATATATGGCACATGCTCCTGTTTCTCTTTGATGATGAAGGGTTCCTCTCTTCACAAATTGAAAGTATTACCATCTGCTCTCTGGAGTAGGAGAGTTGATTCCATTAGCTCTGATGTTCCTAATGGTGGTCCTCCAAGTCCTGCCAGAGGAGGATCATGAACTTGAAGGCAATTGAATGGACTCATGTTCAGCTTCTTCTGGCTGTACCTGAGATTTTGGGATCTGTCTTGCTTGCCCGTTGGAAAGATTTAACTGGCAGATAATAAATGGATGTTTAGGTGAGAAAGGTACAAACAGAGGAATGGGATTAATTTCTGATGTTTACCTCAGTCTCTATGTACTGAGGATTATAAATGCAATAAAGCTTTAGCTGTTGTCAACCCTGAGAATGCCCTGTCCCTGAGCAGCCTACATTGAGAACAATAGCTGCCTACTCAGGGGAAGCAGCAGGATCCAGTTTTGATCTGTAAGGCCATGGGAATTGCTGCACCTCTTTAGCTCTCGAGTGCTTCCAGAGTAGAGGGAGCCTGGTCCCTCAAAGTGCCTGGCACCAGCTGTTTTCAGCCGGGGCGGAGAAGTGTTGGGTGAGCATCAGGACAGTCAGACATGTCAGTCCTGCGCTGCATCTGAAGTGAACCTTCAGCTTCCCAGGCTAGCTCATACTGTGAAGCATATATCTTTGTTAGTGGTATCTGCATGAAATTTGGATTGCTTACTATTACAGTTTCACTAACACTTCTAGAAAGTTGATACTTTCTTTCCCTCAGGCACTTCTTTCAGCACTGAGTTTCACTCTAATTACATATTTCACAAAAAACATTTGATTTTGTTGGTTTGAATCTGCCACCTTTGGCTTTTGTTGTATGTCCTTGCCTTCTTTTGAAAGTCAGAAAGAACGGACACCTGCTGCCTTTCTACCATTCTCTTTTCTAGAAACTTGTATTATTTCCTGTGCTAGTAATTTTTCTCCTTTAAATTAAAAAGAAAAAATGAACAATTTCTTTTCAGATTTCATAGGAGGGATTTTCTGTGGTTTATTTTCATTTCTCTTCTTTGACCTACTTCTGCAAAGTGAAATGAAGAGTACTGTATAGTCTTCAACAGGCGATTGGAAGGCATGTGTAAGTGTATTTCCATTAAATGTGATCTCAGATTCCTTCTACATGCATCCTAGTATGTAGGGACTATTTTCATTATTAAAAGAAAAAGATAATGTATTTATGACAGGTTATGGTTTATGTGTGACTGCGTGTGACACCGGGTTTTTTTAAACTGGGGCCTGTTAAAAACAGAAGTGTGTACCTTGATGAAATAATATGCTGCATTAAAGGCAGACCCACAGCTGTGGCAAATCTTTGAGTGTGAACCCAAGTCTTAACATCTTCTCTTCTACTATTGTGACTATACAGCAGTGTTTCCATTGGGTGTCTGGCCTAGCATGCTAGAGAAGCTGGGATCCAGAACCACAAAGGCAAAATATCTACAAACTCATTAAACTGTGCAGGATACCGCCCCAACAAGGAGGTGGAAAGACTGCTGGAATACACAAAATGCATCCTCAGTTGGTGATAAGGGATTTAGTATACTTTTAACCATTCCTGATTTTGGTATTTGTATTATATTACTATAATACTGTATCGATATTGGAAATAGGGTATTGAAATCAGAGTCGGAGCACAGTGCAAACACATTACAGTAGGATGGCCACTGTCTTTTTGACTCAAGCTTAGAAAATGAACAGAATTCAGGATGAAGAGGAACACTTTTGAGTTAGTATTTCATTTGCAACTTGTGTGAAAGCAATTTAGTTGTTCTGTTCCTGCTACTCTTTTCTATCCTCGTCTTCCTCAGTGGTGCTGTTTAAGGACAGAGTTTCCTGCCTTAACCCTGAATTGCCTGCCTTTGGGATTTCAAGTAAGAGGCTGGATATCACTTTAATGTAGTGGGTTTTGTACTTTAATTTATTTTTGTTGGTAAAGAATATTCATCACTCATTTAATTCAGAAGGTATCTATTGATTCCTTTCTCCTCATTTGGTATTTTCTGACATTTTATAGCCCTTACTATTGATTTATACAAAATCCGTAGTCCAAATGTCCCAAGGAGTGCTTTATTCACTTGTCATTTGCTGTTTTTCTTAACTAATAAATTTAACAGCCATGTACATCCAGTCTGTTAAGATCTCGTGGTGCTGCTTTCAAAGAGATGACAGTCTGGCACGAACAAATGAGTAATTCTTTCAGGCAGGAGCTTGAAAGTTGCAAGATAGGCAAGATAGAGAAACAAGCTCCTCCTTGAGTGGTTAGCAGACAAAGCAAGCTCCTCTACTCAAAGGACATTTAGGTTAAAGTAGGGAAAATACAGCTCTGCTTCAGCCTGTGGAATGTCACCCATTATGGTGCTCTAACGGCAACTTTATTTTTAGCTTGTCAACAGGTAATCAATTTAAACGGCACATGCAGCAATACATGTGAGAGCAGGTACATCTGAACTCACAGAATCACAGAATATGCTGAGTTGGAAGGGACCCACAAGGATCATTGAGTCCAACCCTGGGCCCTGCCCAGCACCATCCCCAAGAGTCACACCATGTGCGTGAGAGTATCGTCCAAACACTTCTTGAACTCTGTCAGGTTTGGTGCTGTGATCGCTTCCCTGGGGAGCCTGTTCCAGTGCCCAACCACCCTCTAGGTGAAGAACCTTTCTCTAATATCCAACCTAAACCTCCCCTGACACAGCTTCAGGCCATTCCGTTGGGTCCTGTCACTGGTCACCACAGAGTGGTGCTTGTCCCTTTTCTTCCCCTCACAATGAAGTTGTAACTGCAGTGAGGTGTCCCATCAGTCTCTTCCTCTCCAGGCTGAACAGACAAGTGACCTCAGCCGTTCCTCATGTGGCTTCCCCTCAAGGCCTTTCACCATCTTCGTTGCCCTCCTTTGGATGATCTCTAATGGCTGTGCTGATCTGCCACACCATCACCTTGCTAGGTTCTGTAGTTCTCTAGGGCTGCAGCAGCATGCAGGGACTCCACTGGATCCAAAACCTCCACTGGGGATAGTCTCATCTATAGTCCCTGAAATGAGCAGGGGAAATCATGAGCCCAAGTCTCACTGAAGGTCAACGACATTAGGTCTCCCTTCTCACTGGTACCTTCTAAGCTAAGTGTGGGAATGAGGTATGAGTTTTTTGTGACCTCAGATACATGGGAGAAGATGCTGAAGTCCTTTGGAACAGGAGCGAGGGGGAAAGCAGGATCTGTAGAGCTCTGAGTGCTTAGGAGGTACCCAAACACATTCTTGCACTGTGCATGATTTAGTTTTGGCCATGTGCACTGCACAGTATGTGGGAATGGTGTTTAGATAGACAGAGTGACTGTAAACTCAGTCCAGAAATATACTGACTTCGCATGGACCCAAGGGAAGGGAATTCCTCTGTACCAACTGGGCCGCTTGGACATTAGGTGTATAAGTCTTAAGAGTCACCCAGTTCTTCCCGCTGCCAGCAAAGGCATGTCCTGGGGTGGTGGTGTGTGTCAGCCTGAGGTAAGTACCTGGGCTAAATTCAGATGACCTGCTCTCTATAGGTGCCTTCCTTCTCTCTCCTTTACTAAAGGGACCTGACTCAGGTATAGACAGGTGGCATTTAGCTTTAACAATGCAGATGAGACGAATGTCATCACCAGAAATTGTCCTTGCATCATTGTGTTTGGGACATATCCTGAGTACAGCAAGTTTGACAGCAGTTCCCCTGGACTGCTCTTTTCTTTCTCTGGGCTGTTATGCAGGTTCCTAAAAGGGAACCTGGCTGATGAATAAGAACACTGTGTGAATAGCTTTAATATAGGCTGCATAGGAAATTATCCAAACCTGTGGCTTGGATTTAGTTCAGGGACAACTTAAATTTTACCCTCAGTAACCACTGTATAGTTAAAAGTAAGAGATACTTCAGGATTTTTCCCTTTCATATATTATCATGCAATGCTCCTTGTTCTGGATTGTACTTAAAGACGTTTATAAGTTCTTCAGTCTCTTAGAAAGTGCTGGAGGGGATCTTTTTGGTATAAATTTTGTGCCTTCATGAGTTAAGGTGCCAGCTGTGGGTCTAGCACTGAAAACCACTGTGTGCTAAAGACTTGTAATCTAAGAGGCAGAAATACATAAAGATGTTCTGCACTGAGAGATCCCAAGGATCTTGTAGTAAGTGTACTAGTTCACACCGTCATCCTCTGATGAGAAAACTCAGAAATAAAGGTTATTGCAAGGCTGTGATGGGTATGCGTGGCAGGAAAACAATACTGTAGCAAGACTTTGATGTGTGCCAGGTACTGGACTTAAGGAGTTAATTCCTGTGGAACTAGGAACAGAGATCAGAGTATATTGTTTGGGAGAAGGAAATTAAAGGTGGGTATATCTAGGACTGTTACGAGAACTTAATGCTTTGAAAGAAGTATGTTGAAATGTGATGGGCCGATGTTGTGCTGTGTCTGAGCTGACCTCACCACAGCTTTTGAAAGAGATGGTGAAAATTGCTTATATTTATCCTTGTATCCCTCCAATAACAGTATCAGTTAGTCTACTGGTATGCGGCGTGATGCTGAGTCTTCTCAGAGTGGAGTTCAGTGCTCCACTAAAGACCCTTTGTAGTACTGAGGTTACCGGGACACACATAAACCCTTTCCTGCTTCATTGTCATTCCTGATTGTGCCACTGGAGAGCAGATGGCTGATGAGGAGCTCCAGGCCACCCTGCCATGATGGAGATGTATCCTTCTGACCATATCCAACATAGCACTACTGTGCTTGGGTGGCTAGGCATGGAGGAGCTGTGTAAGTGTGAGAAGCCAGTCCTTGCCCAGAAGCAGCACCCATTTCACAGTTCAAGTGTTTTGAAAAATTTGGATATGTCTGGGTAGCAGTTTGGTATTCAAAAAACCCTGGTGTTTTTCTCACTTTGTTTCTTCACACTGCTGGCAGCTATATACAGTGGTATCACAGTAATAAATTGTGGATATATTAAAAAAAAATTAACCTATTGTTAGAGTCGAATCCAGTCCTTGGGATGGACTTCTGTAGCATCCCTGTTACCTTGTGCTGATAAATATGTTCTCACACTATTTCTCACTATTGGAGATGGAATTGCAGCAAAAGCCTTTTAGACTCAAAGCTGTAATATCCAGAGATGTTTTGTTTAGAGTAGTGTAAAATCAAGTATGTTGTATGAACTTCAAGCAAAGTACATTTGAACGGAGTACTGGATTATGGAGAATGATGTATGGAGCTTCTTTAACTGTGTGGAGTTAGATTTGATTCTTAGCAAATAAGTGACAGATTCATATGTAGGGGAAAATTGAAGTTCTCATCTATGTATTGTTTTTATTATGTTTTCTTTGCTTGAGGCTCTAACATATCAAAGACACTGTGGGTGAAAAAAGAAGTTTGATTTCCATCAATAAATGTCTTCATATTCTTGCAGCTCATGTACAGTTTTGGCTATTTCATGGTGGTGAAAAAGGCAAGGGAAAGTCATAAAATAATTCATTGCAGTCCGGAGCAGCTTAGATTGGAAGCATTGCTAATATTTACAATTATCGCCAAGCCCTTTCTGTGCGCTATCCATCTTAGATTTAGAATTATGCTCCTGGCCCAGTATGAGTATGCCGGTATGTTGGTTTGCATCTGTGCCATATGCAGAGTAAGACAAGGATTCCTCCTGCTTTGTTTTTAAATTTTTTTATTGTACCCCTCCAAAATCAGACCAGCTGTTGCCTAGATGCTGCCTTTTGCAAATGCCAGCACTACTAAAAAGGGAGCTTATCTCAAGGATTTGTTATCCACATTGTTTTGTTTTGTTGTCATCTAGGAAGAAGGTTTTGGGATTGGCAGTACCATGGGCCCCCTGTCACCCTGCTAATGTGATTCAGGCACTCCTTCGCTGCTGGACAGTGGGTGGGTAGTGTTGGGCACAGGGTGTAAGCCACCGAGGCCAGGTCAGTGGCTTGGATTTTTTTCTCTGCCTAGTGCCTCTGTTTAAATAAGTAAAAATTAATGGTTTTCACTCAGACAGCAGAATTAGAATAACTTATGAACGGAAAGTCCCTTTGCATCTCTTTTGTTGCCAGCTTGATGCTCCCTCTGTGTCTGTGCAAGCATCTGGCTCCTTTCTGGCATTTGTTCTGCTTTACCTTGTGCTTCTGGGTCTAAAAATAAAATATCCATACATGTAAGAGGAGCCGGTGTTCACGTGCACGCCTGATATGTAACACAAGTCCGAATGTCACACTGAATGCCGCAGAGACTCACACTGCCTGAGCTCCAATTGTTTAACTGAAAGGAGAAAGGAGAGAAAAAAAAACCCCACGGAGGAGAAATTCGGAGCTGCAGGAGGGAGGCTCACGATGTTGCCACAATGTGGAGCAATGTACGCTGAGTACTGCTCGGCACACTTAGTCTTACGGTGAGGACATTTTCAAGCTGTGGAAGACCCAAAATTTGTGACAATAGGTCTGTGTGAAACCTGAGGAAAGTGGAAATGTTTTCTAGCAGCCTAGAAGAAAGGTGAAAAAGAGGGGGCTTTTATTTGTGTTTCAGCAGCCCTGTGCAGAGGTTTGGCTCAGGCCACAGAGGATGGCTGGAGGTCTGCAAATGAAAATCCTCAGGAGGAAAAATGAACCTAAAAATTAATCTTTTTTTTTTTTTTTTTTTTTTTGGTCTGCTTAGTAAATATATCATGTGAATGGTGGATAGTCAGCACTTAAAAAAAAAAATCTCATCCTAATAGTCATAAACTTCATGAATTCTAAAGGTATCACAGTATGTTTTTTCTCAGAGGAAAGAGTTGTTTCAGCTAAAAGAGTGCTTAAAAATTAATATTTTGATTTTGTACTGAAGCAGTACTTCCAAACAAGAGTTTGTTCCTTGTTACTGACTGAAACCTTGATTTCCAAATGCAATGAGCATAATGTGCTCAGCTAATCTGTGATAAATACTATAATGAAGTAGAAGGGAAAACTCTGCAGGTTTGTGGTTTCTTTTTTTTCTTTTTTTGGTAAAAAAGCTAGACAGTGCTTTAAGGAGTTTATGGAGAGACTAAGCCATCTCTTGATGAGATGAAAGATGGTGGTGAGCAGTGAAGGAGTGATAAAAAACATCATAAGCAGAGCCTAGCCATTCTCAGGGTATGTGGCAGGGATCTTTTGGTGTAATGCACGGAGAGCAAGTTCAAGCAATTTTTTTAGATGTCTTACATTGGGACTAATTTTTTCTGGTTTGGGGTTGAAATACTTGTGTCCTGCTGAACCCATTTCTGCATTGCTGAACCTGCGCTCTGGAAGAGCTCAGCAGCCAGTATGATAATGAGCCCATTTCTATCAAAATGGCCAGTATTATTATTCATGTTTATTGGCTGCAGAGTGGTTCAGAAAGCACTTTTCAAACAGATACGCTGAAATATTTTCTTTTACACAGACCCAGCAGCTATTTGTATTTCCTTTGCTTGAATCCACACCCCCAATGCAGTCTTAATTATAGTGACACCAAATGAGACAATTATTGCAATATGTGAAAAAGAAACCACTTTTGGGAAAGGCTTTGGATAGTATTAGCAGTTCTGCTATACTTTACATCTAATTAGGGCTGTTCCACAATGTCACCAGCCCTCTGTCATTACCCTGCGAACTCCCTGGCTGCAGCGATGCATTTACTGGACCAGCGGGAACGTGTCAGACCACGGTCACACTCCCCCAAATCTTTTCACGTGTGGATCCCTCATGTCGACCCTTTCCCTCTCCTCCCATCCCCTCTCCCCCTTGCCTCCCCCCCACCCGTGGTGTGACATTTCCTTCATGACAGTCTGTCACCGAACTGCACTTGCTGCTGCCTCCGTAAAGGCTTACAAAGAGAGTGTAACAGCCAGTGGCCAATCGAGTTTGTGCAAGCTCCATCAGCTATGGATGAAACATCCACGAGAGAGAATAAGGACTTAGAAGAAAACTGGATAAAAGGGCTGCGACGGGAAGCTAGCTGGCAGGTTAGTGATACAAAAGACATATGCTTGCAAGTGGATTAAATCTCAGTGCTAAAAATCTCGGAACTTTTTAAGCTGAGCATAGGTGAAACATATATGTTTATTTGTTAAAATACCTGAAGGCATATTCCTATGAGAGCAGTTATCATTATCTTCTTATTTTCTTGGAAGGCATAGTAAGATTCGAAAGCTATCTATTCCGAATTGTAGGACAAGTAAATAGTTTTATAAATTTGCAGTTGTTACTAAATGCACACTTGCTTAATAAAGGTCCTTACAATAACAAGTTGCAGGTGCATGCTGTAATATCAAAGGAAATACGTGCCTTGTGTCTGTATATATGCAAGTTTATTCCATTTAAAAATAATAATACACCACCTGTCACCCTGTTACTTAATTCTGTCTTAGAAGCTGTTACAATGGGTTTCTTTTAGCTTCTTTTAATGAGGCAACATCTTTAAATGCACAACGCTTGTTTTCTTTATCATGCTGGACTCACAATAGATGTGTATGCAATTCAATCCAAAGGGAGGCAGTTTTCATTAAAGTGTGCAGAGCAATAGGGTTTGCATTATGCAGTACCTTTCTGGAGTTCGCAGAATTAGATACCGTTTCAGACCTACTAAGCCCCACTGAGTGGTTGTGATTGCTCTTTACATTACATCCTAAGCATCGTCTGTGCACTTTTTTATGCTCTATTGCATTTTAATTAGTCAATCAACAATATTCAGGAGTTGTGTAACCAAGCGATTTCTTTTTTTTCCCTTACTATGTTTTATAAGGAGTTTTAAAATATTATTATTGTTGTTGTTATTATTAATTATTACTATATTTTGGCTGTGCCATTATACCAAATTCAGATAAAGTGGCGATTTGATGTGTTCATGTGAGGTGAAGCTGTGCAAGAGTCCCATCTTGGTAAGAGTTACTGTAGCAGTCTAAATGCTACAAGAGCATGCTCCCTTCCCCCAGAAGAAAAGGTAGTTTAGTTTGGTCCCTTTCCCATAACTTTTTTCTGGAGAAGGAAATACAGATGTCTTTTCTGAGGAGTGTGATACTCTGTGTAATAGTTCTTGTGGCTTGTATCGTGGTGCCTTTCTGATCATCTATCTGTATAACAGGCAAAACGAAGTATAAAATCGGGATGTCATGAGTATCAAAGCCAAATGATCCCTTCTCTCTATGCCACTGTGAAAGCAGGTGTGTGGAGGTGATGGAGAAGAGGTGGTCACAGTGTGGGTGCAGCATGGGATACCACCATTGCCCCAGAGAATTGGGCTCCACAAGTAGGTGAAGGAGTGGAAGAGCTGAAGGCGATGAGCGAAAAGCAGGAGGAGAGCTGGGGCTGTGGGTGCATCTGCAGCTAACCTGTACACCCACTAAATGATCTGGAAATGTGTTCTTCTGCTTTCCTGGTTTGTGCTGTTTCTGCCAGGTCAGATGAGTGAAGAGTGAGTTGGGAAAACATGGAAGCAATTTTCCTGTAGTGCCTGGCTGCAAACCAAGCATGCCGTGGCAACGATTAATTTCCAGTCAGATGGTTCTGCCTCCCTTTTGGGTCAGGGAGTGTTGCACCGCTACACAGAAGTAGTGGGAGCCCAGTGAGGGAAGAATTCACGTGTGCTGTAGGTGCCATACCTACAGCCCTGAGATGGACAAAAGGTAGGACCTTATCTCTGAGGAGACAATGTCCCCTGCTACCCTTGCATGGGTGCACAAATGTCTCTCTCCTTCCGAGGCAGAAATGCTGTCTCGATCAGCTTCCCTTCAGCTGGAGCACAGGGATAGCAGTTGTAGATGTTTTGCTCTGGGGATTTCAACTCTGTTACATCTGAGGGAGATTTTCAAAGGAGCTCCTGGGAAAGGGTTATCCAGTTCTCACTCTGATTGTAACTTATCCCATATTTCTTCATGCTGCAAGGTCCCAGGGTAGGGCAGAGCATCAGTCTTAAAAGGAGCTGATTTTAGAGTGAGCGCTGCAGAGCCAGAGCTCCTCTTCAGTCCTGTCTGCTGGGGAGCTCCAAGGTGATGGCATACATCCTTTCTTCTTAAATGGGCCAATTTTTTTTAGCACTAGGGTCTTATATCCATATTTAGTCTCCTAAATAAGTGTCCTGGTTTTCCGAAGTGCTGAGTATCCTGGGAAGCCAACAGACATTTCAGTTTTCTTAGGCTTCAGCATGTGAGACCTGTGCTTTGCAGTGTGTGATGGTGGGTACCTGTGGGATGGTGCTGGGGTCGGAGGCAGGCTGTGGTGCCATGTGGCAAACCTGGTGGAGTGGCCAGTGTACGAGTCTCCCTCTTGTAGCAAGAGATGTGGCAATTCTGACTTTACACTTCAAAAAATCAGGCCGCTTATTTAGCAGGCTAAATATAGGTTAAGCAGGCAAGCTTGAGCATCCTGCTTTAAAAATCCTGGCGAGAGTCATCATCCATCCTACCTTTCAGCCAGCACACTCATCATGCTGTGAGAGGTCTGTGCGGTAGCCCCATGCACATGAATAAACATCAACTTACTAGTAAAAGAAGGAAGAAGCTTACAGTATTTCTTTCAAAGGGATATACAGTATGGAAATGGATCGCATTCTCTCTCCAAAAGGAGTCAGTTTTCTATTAAGTAAAAAAAAAAAAAGCTGTGCTAAAATGATAATTCCGTTTTTATCACTGAACTTCAACTTTTTAACTTCTATTGTTCTCATCCTCTCAGACTTTGCTGTGTATCTATTTTTGATTTTTCATGGAGAAAGATGGGCTTTCTTGCTCCTCTTAGCAGACCTTCAGAATAGGTTTTCAAAACCTCCTATAATCCCTTTTCCTGATGTTTCCTTGGGAACAGCTTCTGACATCTGACAGATCTATAGCTGTCACAAAGCTAGCACAGTTTTACCACAGGCCAGGCACATATTTGGGTGACCACAACTGTGCTGATAGACTAAAGTTTAAGAAATGTATAAGGGTGTGGATGTCAATATTTAAAGACAAAAAGCCCTGCATATTTATAGAAACAAATGGATTTTCCTTCACACTTACCCATCCAGGGAAAGTTGTGCTCTCTGAGATGACAGAGTAACTCCAGTTGGTTTAAAAAGGAATTTTTCTTTTGCAAGTGAGAGCAAACAGTAATCCAAAATGTCCTGAGAAAGGAACAGTGCACCAATCCCAGCAACTTGTCAGAGCCGTGAATCCCTCTGCTGACATACTGAGATCTTGAAAGCCACAATTTTCTTCCTAATTGATGGCTCAATCAGAATATGGCCTCTGTCTCAAGCTTACATTAGGCTTTGTCCTTGGTGTGCTGAGTTACTGTATAGCCTGAAATACACTGCCTGTATTGCAGAGGGAGGGCTATAGAGCAAGAATGATTTAAGTAATTTCAGAATAATTTGGAGTCTTCCATCAAGATAGGAATGCAGTTGATGGAAAACAGGCATTTTGTCAGAGCCTTCAGCAGTTTGATGATTGTTTCCTGCAGAATAATAAAAGCAGACATGTCTTGCCATTTTCATTTAATTTTTAGTTCTTATATACATTTGTGGGGAGCAGAAGTAATTTGGGTGAAATGAGAGCTTATCAGGCTTTAGTGAGGCTGGGAACACAGCAACACACAGTATAAAATGCAAGAGACACAATAACCTCTCCTCTCCTTTACAGTGTGGCCCATTAAGTTAATATTAATTGGAGAAGAACACTGGGTAATTACTGTATGTATATGTGGATTATATGTGCAGGCATGTATCTGTGGGGGCATGTGTATGTAGTGTGTTCACATCTTCAAGTTGTGATAGTGCTGAAGAGTGAACATTTTGGAAAGGAAGATTTAGAAATCCCTGACTGAAGTAGTATGTAAAATTTTCATGCTATTTTCAGTTCTGTCTAGAGTAATCATTTTTAAACCTTTTAAAATTTCCAGTTCCTTATTCAATAATTTCAAAAGTGTTTAGCTGTCTCAGATCTACTAAAACAATGCAAAATATTAAGAGATCAAAATTTTGGGATATTGTTTCTTCTTGTTTCACGAGGACATAAATGCCATTCTGTGATGATGGAAACACAAGGAAAAGAACCTGCAGATTAATCTGTTTTTAAAATTTTTGTTCCTGCTGATCACAGTGCTGGTGGCACTGTTGTTCTGTGTTGGTGGAAGCCAAAACAGCTCTAGTAAACACCTGGTGATCCAGGCATGGAATGTGGTCTGCTACTTGTTGCATTATTCCACAGGTCTTCCTGTGTTCCTTCATGATATTGGATGTGAAAGTACTGGAAAATCTTACATTGCAAGATTCAGGTGCAGTCTGTCCAATAGCACCATTGTACTGTATTTGCTGTGAACACTGAATTCCTTCAAATAGCGAAGCTGATGAAGTTTTTTAGTTTAGGTTTTTGTTTGTTTTGGTTTGGTTGTTTTTGATTTTTACACAAGTGAGGAATGGACACAATTCAGTTATCTTAGACTGGGAACTTCTGAAACGGTTTATTCTTTATCGTTCTACCGAGTAGTAAATTTTCAAGACAATCATCATAAAAGGATCTACCACTGGGTTAATTGTTAACTTTACAAATGTATTTTTTTGCCAGTTTTGATATTTAAGGTCCATGGCTGCAGGCTTTGTGGCCGTGCAGCAGGTTCCCCAGGGGTGGGTGGGCTGGCTGGACCTCCATCCCCTCCATTCCCAGGGGTTACCATGACAAAGGATATTGTGGAGGCTTCACAACAATGGCTAACTGAGCCAAGGCTCAGTTGATATCAAACTGGAAATTCGTTGTCAGTTCTGCCTAGAGTTGCTGTTCTGGCTGTTGTTTTATTTGATTTCATATATGTAATACATATACATCATATTTCAAAGTGTGATACTGACATAGGGAACTGTTTTCTAGAACTATTTGGGAGAAAATGAGGCTTATTTCTGAGGTAGAGGCTGTTAATGAGTGGCACTACAGTTATGTCCAGGGGTTGTTAGACTCCAGTGCTGGTATTTGACCATCTGTGATGTTACATGGACAACTTCTGACCCTCCATGTCACATGTTATGGCACATAATGCCATTAGGCACTGGCCTTTGGGAGGGGTGGATGTGCTGATCCTTTTAAAGAGTGCTGGCAGTGATTAGTCCATCCTCAGGTTTGAGGGTTAGGCCCTGTACTGCGAGGACAAAATGATTTGCCTTATTTTCATCATGCCTGAGGAAGTGTTCTCTCCTTGATGCTCCTCATCAAGTGGAGTAGAAGGGGAATATTCCCTCATGAGACAAGACTGTGTCAGTCCTTCTAAAAGCTGGGATCAGGCATGTAGCCATAAGAAAAGAGACATAGATGCACCAGCGTAGCACGAGGTGTCTTTTTGATAATAAAATACCTAATTAGTGTAAAGAGAGATAGGACCGATGTGTGATATTGTATGGACTGTAGTTTTAGAAATCAAACACCTTAAAACTGAACCAAGGGAGAGGTTCTACCAACCTCGACTATTTAATATCCTGTGAAATGCACTGTGCATGCTGTGCTTAGCTTGCTGCTGCTCAGTACTTTAAGCCTGTTCATAACCATTCACACAGCACTTAAGATCTAAAGATACACTCATCCTTTGATAGGACAAGGTCAATTATTCTCAATTTATTGCCAGTACCAAAGTGTTTATGTGGTTTTATTTGTAAGCTAGGTTTATGTTTTTCTAACATTAAAGACACTGATAGTAAAAAAGAACATTTCATTTAAAGATTACTTGGTCTGTGACATACTTATATTAAAAATGTGTATGCGTATATTCGTATGAATGATACAAACTCTATGTTTAGGTTTTGGCAGGACACCACTTACCTTCTTTTTAATCTGCTAATAGAATTTTGTGCTGTCCTGAGGTATGAATGTGAAGTGTGCTGATGTGCAGACATCTGGGTCTGAAAATAACATTGTTTAACTAGCCACCTTTTTTCATTGGGTAATTGGGTTTGGTCTTACAATCATTCAAGCTTTGTGTTTCTCCCCTGCACTACTAGGATGAGCATCCAGAGCCACCTTTAATGCTTTCATCCTTTAATGTCAGTGATGTTCCGGAACAATCTATGGATGGGCAGCTCTGTTCCTGCAAAGTCTAGGGAGGCAGGAGTAGATCCATTCCTGTGTAATGAACTACTTAAGCCTATGCCTAAGAGAGGCCTGTGCCTAAGAGAAGCCTTTGTTAACTGTCTGGCCTGATAAAAATAGGATAGGATGGAAGAGGAGGGGAGGGGAGGAGAGAAAAGAGAAAAGAAAGAGGAGAGGAGAGGAGTCAGTTGGAATGGACTTACAACCATCATCTAGTCCAACTGCCTGACCAATTCAAGGCTGACCAGAAGTTAAAGCATGTTGTTAAGAGCATTGTCCAAATGCCTCATAAACATTGACAGGTCTGGGACATTAACCACCTCTGTAGGAAGACTGTTCCAGGATTTGACCACCCTCTTGGTAAAGAAATGCTTCCTAATGTCCAGTCAAAAGATGCCCTGGCACAGCTTTGAACCAGTCCCTCATGTTCTATCACTGCATCTCAGGGAGAAGATACCAGCACTGCTCTTTCCACTTCCCCTCTTCAGGAAGCTGTACAGAGCAATGAGCTGCTGGTTTGCTGATAGAAACCTGGGGGCTTCCTACCTTACAATCCACTGGAGGTTTTGTTCTTTACCTTCTCAGATATTATAAAAATTTTTATTTTTTGGCAGAAGGCTTATGTGACAACTGACAAAAATAAGTAACATTTTGACTGTGCTGTATGAATCACTTGTCTATTTATTATTCTCTCAAAATCTCTAAGGAAACATCTGGATTAAGAAAGTATTTCTCAGACATAAATATTTTACATATAAACCATATTTACTAATTCGTATGAAAGCAGTGGTTGCCATCATGTACCCACCTCTCTGGTGTTATCACAGTTTAAATGTTCCCTGAAGGCTTTGCACTATGACTGGTCTGCTTTGTGTCAGACTCAGGGCAATTATATTCCATCTCTGGGGGCAGATAGTTGGCGCCTTAGAACAAGCATTCACCTCCCTCTTCCCAGGTTATCCCAGGCAGCGTTTAACCTGTTTACATCTCTTTGCTAATTTAGTCCCTTACTTGCATAAAAAATTACTGCCAGGCATGCTTGAAAGACGTGAACAAATTATCTTCAAATGAAAAAAACCCAGTTTTAGTTGTATGACTGGTCTTTAAAATATGTTCCAGCGTATTTCAGGTGGGGGTGTTTGGCCAACATGCAGCTCAGAGTTCACGAAACTTCTGGAACTCATGCATGTTCTTTAAAAAAATACTGTTTGCTTTGTTTTTTCCAAATACTGGGAAATACTGATGAATCATATGTCTCTCTCAATCCTGTCTCCCATGACTGTACGGCACAGAATTCGGCAGTTGTCTTGCTATGGCTGTTGGCTCATCCTTTCTGTTCTGCTGGGGGATTTTCACAAGCCCTGAATCTCACTCTGAGCTGGGAAGGAGGGCAGATGGTCAGCAAGGTACCATTGGCACCTGCTTCTCCTTCAAGCAGATCCCAGCATGCTGCTGTCTGCTGACCTCCCAGCCCCCATCCACGCACAAGGCTAGGGCTCTGGGAAAGCAGTGTCCTCTGGCATGACTCAGCCACCACTGAAGTGATAAGTAGCTGGGGGCTCCTCCAGGTGCCTCTGCTTCATCCTTCCTTCTCCCCATACACTTTTTGCCAGATAGTAGAAAATAGTAGGTTTAGCTTTTCTGGTTCTGAGAAGAATCCTCTTTCCTAATATTACTGGACTTAGGAACAGTCACTGGTTGACATGAGAAATTACATGACTGAATTAAGATGTCCTACTCAGCCCTTGGTCTTCAGTAGGGGTGCTGCACAGTTGTTCTACACAAGCTGTTGCAGACTTCCTTGATCACTTTAAATTGGAGAAGAGGAGGTCTTCAACATTTTAAATAGCTGACAGAAGGGTCTATTCTCAACCCCTTCCCTCTAGCTAAACCTATGATGTGTGAACCCTGTCTCCAGGACACAGACAGTGCTGTACTTTTGAACTTTTACCATATTATCCACTCTGCTTTGCCCTAAGCTGGTTTTCTGGAAAATGGGATGGATTTTGCTTCTTGGCAAAAATATCTATAGAGAGCTGGAAAATCCAAATGAGCTGATACATCTTTTGTTAGAGCTATTTTATTACTGAGCAATTTCTTTTTTTTTTTTTTTGAACCCTCATAATATAGGCACAGTTGTATATTTTATCTATTTGGTTTTTAAGGTAAAGTCATCAAATACTGTATCTTTTTATATCCTGATTTAGAATTAATTTCAAAATAATGTAATGAAGGAGGTGATACTTCATATTCCACATTTTGATTTTTTATAGGAAATTAAAAATATTTCGGAAATAGATTTTTCAACTAATAACATGAATTATAGAAGCTGATAAATGTGAGATTAATAGCTAAGAAAACAGTCATTTCAGATGGATAATTTAGATTTGTATCATTTATTAATCATAAAAAGTAAACCTGCTGTATAACTAATTTTAGTTTTATCAAGAAGACGAATTGTTCCAGCTAATGAATGTATAGATATTCTATGCCAAAGGCATTCGTAGGAATCTGTTAATCATTTAACTGTGTCATGGCATATGCTTTGTCTTCATAAACCAATTAAAACATATAACTTCCTCCACTGAAATGCATGTTGGTCTTCAGTGCCTACAGCAAATTAGCACAGCATTTGTCTTAAAATACGCTTCAGTATTGCAGATACAAAATTTAATGGGGATAGTGTCTCCAGGTAGGGAACATTGCCAGGCTGCCTGCACCACTGCCTTGGGAAGGAGGTGCTGTTTGCAGCATTTCAGGGACCTGATCCTACAAATACTAGTCACATAAGCTAAGTGAAGGGCTTGTGAATGGTCTCATACTAATGAGCTGGGCTACTTCCCTGCTTAGGTTGAAGTGTGGGCATAAACATATGAAAATGTGGCTTAAATACAGAACTGCCGTGATGGAGAAAGCCCTTGGCAGTGACAAACATAGGTGGTTATGTACAGCAGGTCAAGGAGATCAGCTTAGACCTGGGGATGGTCGTGATGGATTTCAAGAGAGATATGACTCTTCATTTGGAGGGAGGAACTGTGGGAGTGATGGGAAAAAAAGCACTTTTTTGGAAGATGTTGGTTCTGCAGGTTTTCATGCACCTGAGTAGTGCTGCAGCAGGGTTGGGAAAGGGAAGGGTATGCTGAAGGTCTGCTTTTCCTGAAAATGTGGGAGGCAAATTTCAGGATTTTGGCCTGTTCCATGCCTCTCCTAAAGAAAGATTTGGTTTATCCTCTGCCATGTTCAAGAAAAGTCATGGTTTTTCTTCTGAGGTAAGAGACCCTGTGATTGCTGGTTTGCAGACCCTCCCTGTTCAGCAGCACAGCGGCCTCTCAGGCTTCCAATCCCTGGTGCAAGCGTGCCCTGCCACCTGCTGCTGAGTGCTGGCTTCTCCTTCCTTGCAGCCTGGGCTCCCTCAGCACATCAGCAGCCTGTGTGACAGGTGGTCTCCTGTAGTGAAGGTGACAGTGCACTGCTGAGAATCCTGGAATGGTCTGAGTTGGAGGGGACCTTTAAAAACTGTCCAGTCCAACCCCTCTGTCATGGGCAGGAACACCTTTCACTAGACCAGGTTGCTCAAAGCCCTATCCAACCTGGCTTTGAACACTTCCAGTGATGGAGCATCCACCAGATCTCTGGGCAACCTGTTCCAGTGCCTCACCACTGTCGTAAAAGATTTCTTCCTTATGTCCAATCTAGGCCTACCCTCTTCTAGTTTAGCTGTAGTAATTATGCCAGACCTGCTTTTTTCAGCTGTGCAGAGCATCCTTCTTTCACAGGGCTGCTGCTGGCGCTTTCAGGAAGGGGGGAATTGAGCTGTGACACCCAGTGTGATTTCTGCATGGTCTCACCTGGAATTTCACTGTGCCTCAGGTCTCCTCATGCCAAGTGGAGCTCCCCGCTTCCCACCCGTTCCTTGTCTGTCTCATATATGTAGAAAAATCTCTTTTCTATTTAAAATCTTTGAGATGGGGACTATCTGTTGTGTTAGGCTCATGTAAGAAATTACCTCAGTGGGACTTACTCTTGGCAAGGGTTTAGAGATGCTGCTGTAATACAAATAACGGCGCTGATTGCTGCTGGCGATTTTCCTGAGGTGGCATATGCAGTTGAAGCGAAGCTAGAGGTTAGAGGGTAATAATTGCACTCAGGGTTATTTTTAGTCCATCCTAGAAGAGACAGAGAATTTTTTAAAATGGATTTTTATATTTAAGGAAATTACAGCTTTCTGGAAAAACTTCAGAGCTATGACAAAAACTGAGATATGGGAGTGTTTAAATTTGTGCACTGGATTTCTATATTCTGGTCATTCAAAGCTGTTTGTTTTGTCTCCTTTATTCCTGCTGGTGAGGTGAATAAAAGAAAAGTGTGAATGTGTTTAGGTTTTATTCACAGCATTGTTGTAATGTCAAAGCAAATACAGATAGAGACAGACAGAGAGCCCATGATGGATAAATCAAAAGACAGCAGGCACTCAAATATTGAGCTCTAGCTAATCCAGCTCTAAAACACATTTTGTTTGGCTGGTTAACGACCTGTATGTTGCTGTACCACCTATACTGTGTTATTTTATTTATATCTTTAATACATTATCGGTAGGCGACATTATGGGTGAAGCACTGTTGCTAAAAGAGAAGGAAAAATTATAGTTATTGCTATAATAAACAGCTTGAGAATATCTTTTTAAGAAGATTGCAGTAATACAAAAGGAAATAGCATGAGATTGCAACATCAATTATTTAGAACAATGTCGTTATATTCATTTTTTTCCCCTATTTCTTTTCTCAGAGATAAAGTTCAGTCTTTACAGCATCAGGTTTCTGGAGGCATGAAATGCCTGCTTGGGTCAAAAGTCCATAGCTTTCTGATGAACCAGGTCTTGAGACTAAGTGGGAGCATGTCCTTGAATGGATGAGGCAGAGATTCTCCAGAGGTGGAGATGAGGGGGTGCCTGAGCACTCCCAGCATTACTCTTCTGCGGCTCGTCCAGCGGTAGCTCTGCTGGATGAGAGAGGTGCTAGTGGCCTTAGGTTTTCTGGGACTTTGAGGAAAATAGTAATTTTAGGCCATCTTGCCCTAGTTTTAGCAGCCTTCTGGGAATAAGAAAGGGAAAATGGATCTTTGTAAAGACTTAAAGAATGTTACTGAGAGGGAGGGGATGAAATCGGGTCCTTATGGAACACTGAACGTGGTTTATAAATGGAGTGAGGAAATGTAAGTCATTGTGCACTTCTAAATTTGGGACTTTTGTATGGATATTACTTAACTGAAGGCAGAAACCTTACCTGAAAAAGAAAATACAATTGTGCCAGGCAGTTAGGATTGTTCAGATTTCATTAGAAGCAAAGGCAAAGGCAATAAGCAATCAAAAGAATAAAAACATTTTCCTTTTTTCCCCCTTTCTTTTTAATTCTGTCCACATGCAAGCATCACTTCAGAAAACAAAGTAAGGAGGTGCTACTAGCCGTGTGGGTTGAGAACATCACACCTCTTGCTTATATTGATGTTTGGAAACAATGGTATGAACAACCCACTCAGCAATAGTTTTCTATGTAAATAAAATTTTCAGTGACACAAACCTCATAAAAATAAATGATATTTTGTATAAATGCTGAGTGAATACACAGAAGCTGTGAATACAGTTAGGATAGCTGCCACTGCTTAAAGGTCAGTAAAGCATGGCATTAAATGGCACATTTTGTGCTCCCAGACATGTAACCCATGATAAATTTTATGCAGTACATTTCTGAAATATCTACAGACACATTTTCGTCAATAATTCACAATCCTTTAAAAGCTTTTTTTGCCTTTTGACAATCAATAGCAGGACGTAGTGTCTATAAAAGTTGCTGGTACTGGACTTCCACGGTCAGTTTAATTGGAGGACAGATGATGTTGAACTCCCATAGCAGCTGATCTGTCCTCAAGCCCTTCCTTCCATCTGAAATTACAACATGCAAGCTCAGTCAACAGGATACACGCTGGAGCTTTAGCCTAGTGCTTAGACCATTTTCTCCAGGGGAGGTTTTTATTACTTCTTGTCTCCCTTTGCAAGGTGATGGGTTTCTAAAGCAAGCGTAGGAGGACTCAGAATGAGTATTAGTATAAGGTATTTAGTGGGAAATGTCATCCCTTCGACACGAGTTTTTCCTGCTTCTGTTTGCTAGTGTAAAGTCAGCAGAAGTAAATTAGCTGGCAGATTTCAATGGAGAATGTTACCTGCGTCCTCTGCCAGATAGTGTGTGGAGTGCCAAATTAGAATTGATTTCTCAATAAAATTGAGTTCAGCCTCCTCAACATAATCTAAAACAAAATGACAAAATCTCTCTCACTCACATTTTAATATTACTATTTTTGGTCAGTTTTGTTCTTGGATATTTTTGCTGCCCTAATAGCTTTTCATTATCTTCTTCCTTGAATCTTTTCTGTTTTCCAGGAGAGCAAAACCTCATCTGCTTTTAGAAGCAATTCAGGAGTAAAGTAAAAGGGAAAGGACGTCTACACATCACCTCTACCACCCCTCCTCACACTCCTAAGACTCTTCTGGCAGCCAAGCCAGGAGCACAAGTTCTCTCTCTGTGCTGTGACTCAGATGCTGAGAGCACAACAAGCTGTTTACAGTCCCATCCTCATTTCTCCTTCCCACTCACAGCGTGTTGCTTTGGGAACCACCAACCAACCTAATTAAAACAAATTTTTCCTATTGTGGTAGCAATTCCCCAAATGCTCCGCCTTGCCAGAATCATGCTGTGTCTGCTCAGTTTGCTACCTCCATCCAGCTCCTGAAGATGCTCATCTTACTGTAAAGGAAATCAATGCCTTCTAATGTGACATTAATTCTTAAATTCAGTGCATTTATCACACATATTTTTAGGGAACCGGAGGTAATATATGGAAGTGAGAAAAAAGTCTTGTTTTTAAAAGACTTGCGGAGTAAGTGACTCCTGAAACATTAGCAGTGCCTGTTACATGACTGGGTAGGAAAGCTATTCAGAATTAAATAAATCAGGGGTTTAGATGGGGAGGCACAGGTGGCATCTACTTAAGATGGCAGCACTCTAAGGATTGCAAAAGATCTGTAAGTGTAACCACCACTTAGAATTTGCTGGCTTGATTTCTGCTGCAGAAAAGGCACTGCCACCCAGTTGTTATGCCTAGCCTTACAGCCTTGCAAGGACAGCAGGATTTCAGGATGTCATGACAATTGACCTCTTTCTTTTGTGACCAGGACCTGTTTCCCACCCCACGTGAACCCCAGCAGGAGAGGTCAGTGAGGGTGGATGGCTGCGGCTGTTCATATCAGTCTTCCAGAGCACTGAAATCTTCCATTCCTCAGCTCATTCTCTGGAAATCAAAGTGTAGCATGGCCTTGGAAAGCACAGGTGTTCATCTGGTTTCACTTGCATGCCTGTTGTTGTCTAGGGTTGGGTAGCATATGTTTATGCCAGTCCTGTTATAGCAAAGACAGAGTTTACGACAAGTGCTGAGCAACAGAGTAAGTCAGTGGTGGTCCTCAAAATACTTCTCTTTTTCAGCTGTTCATCTTTTCAGATTTTTGTCCATGCCTTCTAGTTCCACCACTTTCTAGCTTTATTCTTCCATCAGGATGCATGGATCAGACACCTTTACATCCCTTCTTTTGCCCATTTTTGGAGAGCTTCATGCACATTCTCCCTGGCTGTAGGAATAAGAACGTGACACCAGATGTATTTTTTTTCTTTTTTCCATGTAAGATTGGTAGTTCTTGAAGTATTCAATGTCCTTTCTGTTCTTTAATCATCCAAACCAATACTGGTATATAGCTGTCTCCCGTGCTAGGCTCTCCCTTCTCTCTTCCTTTCCCTCTTGACATGCTGTGGTTCTAGGTCTCTGTTCCCACCTGTATCTTGCCTATTTCTCTCTGCATAACTACACCTAGAGCATAAATCCTGCCTTACAGATGTTTACTACTAAGTCTTTGAAAGAACTGGAAATACACAACACTTTTTGCTACAGTTTTACTTATTTGTGGAATAGATTTTTCTAGTAAGAGCCAGAAATTAACTCCACTGATTTCACATGGTGCAACATTAGGTATCAAGCCACCAAGTGGCTGCCAGAAGAAAGTAAGTGCTCAGGCTATGAGCTTTCAGGCATCTGAGAGCAGTGGCAAACACTGAGCCATATGCTTAATTTTAAAAGCATACCAGCAGTACAGTGGAGATGGGTAAGACTAGTAATACACTTAATCTTCAGCATATTCTAAACTATGCATAGGTTGGTAGAGCATCTGAGTTGCTCGCACTCCCAAGCCAAAACCTGTGATGGAGTAGGAAGTGGGATAACTGAAATATTGTCTAACTAAATGAGACTTTTATTGGAGGGGAGGACTGCTGTTTCCAGCTGCTTCCAGATTCAGAATATGGTAGTGAGAATTTAATTCAAGGGGGTGGTTGTCTCTCCTGAGTGTATATGCAGACTGGCTGGTGGGTTATGTAGGTGAAGGCTGTGCTTTCTAGGATTGTTGCTGCTCAAGAACAAGACGATCATCTCAGGTGAAAGGGCTGAGATGTAAGAGTTCTCATCCACCTCTGGAAGATGCTGTAGCAGAAATTTTTGTGCTCCCCAGCACCTATCACTTACCTTTTGTCCAAGATCTCCCTTAATCACTTCAGTCAAACTATAGGAAGGACCCGGTGTTGGTGTAGTGTATCCATTAGCAGGCTCAGAGGTCCCCTCATCCCAAGAGTTTTTGTCCTGCAGTCTCTCCTGAATATCAGCACAGGTTTGAGACTTGCCCTGTTTTCATTCTTTCCTTGCTGGCTGGAGAGAATAAATGGATTAACTAACACTTTTGAGAGGAGCCTTCCTGGCAGTTGTTGAGTCTCAAAATGTCGATTCTCAAGGCTGACTTCACAAGGGATTTAGTCCTATCTTTTGCCAGCAGGTTGAAATTACCCTCTATGTTTATTGTATTTAAAAAAAAAAAAAAAAGAGAGAGAGAAAGAAAAAGAACAAAAAAACATTGAGGAGAACAGGGATTTGTAAAGGTGGGTTTTGGTGACTGAGAGCTTATCCCATAGAGAGTTTATAGTGGGATGTGTAGGGTACAGCAACAGAGAAAATGAAAAGTGCTAGGTCATCTCGTCCTCTTCTCAGGCATACGCATATCCCCTTGGTAGCACAGGTTTATTTGCAGGAATGCTTTGTCCCTGAGTCACGCTGGTTGGGGCGAGGCTGTTACATATGCAAGAAGAAAAAGAAAATATTCTTGGGTGCTTTGTCTTCTAGAATTTTGACTATTTCCCCAAACTAGCTATTTTTGGTGAGTAGGTTTGAACATGTCAAGCAGTATATACACCATGTGCTAAGCATTATTATTATTATTTAGTGTTTTATGTGCTATTAATGTATTTTTTAGTAAATAATGGGATTTTCAACCCTTCCTGTGGGAAGCTATTGTACATTCTCATAGATTTCACTGTCAGAGTTTTTACTGATAGCTTATATTTTCCTTTCCTTAATTGCTGCCTTTTACTATTTCTTGTGTCCTCTTGTTCCTAATTATAAATGTTAAAACATCAATTTAGGAAAAATATCAGGGGAGGTTTCACAAGGGTCAATGCTGATCACAATATTGTTTAATACTTTCCTAAACAATATATAGAGCAATACAATTTGCAGATGATGCCAAATTAAGAGGGATCATAAACACAGTGGAAGGCAGAGAGAGAGGGATAACAAAAGGATATTGAGAGTTTAAAGAACTGTGCAAAAATTAACAAGATGAGATTTAATTTAGATAAAATACAAGGTCATACACTATGGGAGAAAAATACCAACTACATAATGGAAGATCCTGGTTAGAAAACAGCAATAATGGTGATATATTTTACATTTATGTAGCTTCTTTCATCTTACAGAGTCCCAAAGAGCTTTACAAATTAAATAAATTAATATAGAAACTACACATAAGGATTATTTTATTCTCCACAGAGACAGCTCCTGTATTGGTGCAGAATATGACAGCTATTCAGCTGAACTCTGCAGTGGTGTGCAACAGTTCAGGACAAAATATTACAGGTCCCCTTGAAATGGCAGTAAAAGTTAACGGAAGCCAGGATTTTTGCAGCAGGGCACTGCTTAAAACTGTTCCTCTGATGAAAACTGCCTGAGTATTTTTGTGGTTTTTTTTTTTTTTTTTTTTTTAAACTGCAGATGATCAAGATCTCAGTTTTACATCTATCTTTACCTTTACTGCAGGAATGCAGAGATGAGCCCACTGACTCACAAATGGACGCTGGCTGCAAGAGAGCTCATTGTGTGAGACACTTGGGGAGAGCTTTTTTCACTGGAACAGGCAAATACATATGACCTATTTATTAAAAAGTATATAACATTATCTGTAGTTAGTTGAGGGCTATTCATTTTCACTTGGATAGGGAAGTTTAACTGGAGGGCATATGAAATGGGTGATGGGAAGGGAAGACACTTGGTGCTGAACTGATGGTTGTGGGGTCTGGGTAAAAGGGAGAGGTGGAGATGGAAAACATAAGTGAAGACATAGTAGAATAAGATGGTATGGGATGAATAACAAGAAAGGTAACAGCATAGGAGAGGCTAGGGTTAGTCTATATAATGGCTCTGATGTTGCTCACCATGTCCATATTCTTTAAATGAATGTACTTTAAGTGGTGGCGTTTCAGAAATGCACATCAGAATTTGGGAGAGTACTGGTTTTTATTTGGTCTCCCTGTCCTGCTAACCTTAGGCAATATTCTGAAGGTGGACACAGAGTTTGAACTTACTTGCCTATAGATATATAAACGTGTCTCACAATGGTTGTGTGTAAGGGCATCTAAGGTGCCTCCTTGGAAGTTGATGCAGTGTTATTTTCGGAGGGTCCCATTCCAGCACAGAGTGGCTGGCAGCACAGTGTACCCAGTGGGATGGAGGTGTCTGTGCTCTCAATGCTTGCCAGACCCAACATGTTGTGCTAAGGTGATCCCCTGAGGGACAGATGCTGAGGGGTGTGTGACTTGGAGATGGCTGGTGGATGCAGCGTTCTCATTCTGCTCTCCAGGGAACCAGAAGTCTTTGCAGTATCCATATCAGATACCCCTCAGGCAAACTGCAACTTCAGGTCATTCCCTGGATGACAACCAGTTGCATGTGCCTTATCAAAGGATGGCTCTCTAATTAGGAATGACTCGGAGCCATTTCAGGCATCACTTTTGTTGTGGTTTGATGCTGTCTGGATGTCAGGTGCCCACCAAAGACTCTCAATCACTGTCCTTCTCAGCCAGGGAACAGGGGACAGAAAATACAACAAGAATCTCCTGGGTCAAGATAAGAATAGGCAGAAGTCACTCACCAGTTACTGTCATGGACAAAACAGACTCAAGTTAGGAAAATCAGCTTAATTTATTACCAATCAAATCAGAGTAGGATAAAGAGAAATAAAAGCAAACTTTAAACTAACATTCCCCCATCCCTTCCTTCTTCCTGGCGTCAACTTCACTCTCAAATTCTCTACCTCCTCCTCACATTGGCATGGGGGGCAGGGAATGGAGGTTGTGGTCAGTTCATCAGATATTTTTCTCTGCTGCTCCTTCTTCTTCAGGGGTGAACTCCTCACACTCCTCCCAAGTCCAACGCGGAATCCCTCCCATGGGAAACAGTCCTCCATGAACTTTTTCAAGTTCTTCACAGACTGCAGATCTTCACAAACTGCTCTAGTGTGGGTCCCTTCCCTTGCAGTCCTTCAGCAACAGGATACTCCAGTGTGGGTCCCCCATGGGGTCCCCAAGTCCTGACAGCTACGCTCTCCATCTGATCCAGCTTGGGGTCCTCGATGGGCTGCAGATGGATCTCTGCACCTCTTTGGACCTCCCTGGTCTTCTGCATGGGCTATAGGGGAATTCATGCTTTAGTGCCTGGAACAACTACTCCTCCTCATTCTTCAATGTTCTTTCAGAGGTCTGTTTCTCTCACATATTCTCACTCCTCTGTTCCCATTGCTGTTGCACAGCAGTTTTTGCCCCCTTCTTAACTATGTTACCTCAAAGGTGCTACCACTGTTGCTGAAGGGCTCAGCTTTGGACAGTGCTGGGTCCATCTCTGAGGTGTCTGGCATTGGCTCTGCTGGATATGGGGTAAGCTTCTAGCAGCTTTTTATAGCAGCCCGCCCTGTAGCCTCCTGCATTACCAAAACTTTGCCATGCAAACCCCATACTACTTTGTTGTAGCAGGAAGGCTTTTTTTATAGCAGTGGTCCGTGTGTGGATGTGTGTGTCCCACTGAATAGAGGTTCAGTGTTTTTACCTGACTGCTCCAAATAGAGAATTCATTTGTCAGATTTGCCTTTCTGCTTTGTTTCTCTCTGCAATGACACATGGCAACATGTGGCTAAAAGGCAGAGGAATGAGAAAGGACAATTTTCTGAAAAGATTTTGCAATGCCTGTTTGAACCTGTGTATCTTGAATCTGCTATTTTTGATTTTTGTTTTTATTTTCTGGTCAATAAATAAAACAGAATTTCTCTTCTTCCCCTCCCAGCCACTCAAATGTTTTCTGTACTCATTTGACAAGGGGAAATTTCTGCACTCTTGATTATTTTGGGGTCCAGCTAAGAGCTTGGATGTGTAACTGCCTGTTCCATATGACCATGCAAAATGAATTTAAGTTGGCATCTCAATTTTGGAGGTTTTTTACATTTAGATTCCAGCAATTGCTCAGTATTTATGGTGACCATCACTGGTGGGGCCAGCTGCTATCACAGACCTACCCAGAGGGTGGAATTCACAGGGACTGATTTTCCACCAGCCTGCCCCTTGTGTCACTACTCATAGCTGTGCAAATTGCCACCATTGTTCTTCTGCAGCAGTTTCACATCTATTTTGCACAGGGATGAGTGGCTATAGAGGGTGCAAGCTGGTGGAAAATTTACCTTGTGTTCTCTGCTCTATCCTAACTGAGGCACGAACCAGCACCCTCATGGTCTGTTGCCTGTAAATCTCTTACTTTTAGATGAGCCTTGTAAGAAGGAGCCTTGCCGTGGCTAAGCTAGTGTGAATCACACTAAGCTTACTTCAGCTAAAATAAACTCCCTTTTTCCTTCTAAATACAGCCCTCTTCCTGGTTGGGTGTTCGTCTGTGTGCAGCCTCTTGGCATCCCCACGCTGCCAGGCTCCACACGTCTTGGAAAAATTGGGCTTTGGGGTTACTGCTCCCAGCCACCACAGGGATGCTGGCTTTGAGCAAAATAGAATTCAGAATAGTGAGTTTCAAATAAGTGATCTTGGGAAGGAGGATCTGGGAACTAATGTGTTTTGCTTTTAAAGTATATTAGTTCTATATTCAAAATCCTTGCAGCTATGCCTGTGTATGGAGTAGCTCAAGGTTTACTCAGCTTTGGAGAGAGCAAGCATCACCTTTAAAAACTGTGTTTTTGAAGAGCTTTGGAGGGAGCTGTCAAGCCAGCATCTCATTTGCTTTTTATTATGTCTGAGCAGTAGTTAAAACTGGAAAGGGAAGAGACCAAGCAGTTGAAGGACAGATTTTCTCTCCCCCGGTGATGTAGAAGTGCCTGCTTCAGTCTGCTGCCATTTTGCTTGAGAGAGCTGGAGCACTTGAGTTATGGTGACATCTATTAGAATTCAATTAGTGGTAGTTCACTGACCCAAATTAACATTCTTTGTTAAGCTCAAGTCAGTGTATATGTATGCTATTTCCAGGCCAAACGGACCTGCATAGAAAAGAGGCTCCGAATCTCTGAGCTTGTTGGCAGTGTCATAGTGACTGAATTCAGAGCACAAGCTTATCTAATGCCAGCACTTTAGGCTGGCTAATGGAATTGCACATGTGTGTGGCTTGTAATTAAACTGTGTGGAGCTCTGACTCGAGGTAAGTGGGGAGAAGGACAATGGAGGACATGCCAGGGGCCTCCCTGCAGCCTCTCTGCTCCTTTCCTTCATCCTGGGGCAGAGGCAGCTGCTGGGACGTGCTGAAAGTGGTGGAACTCCACTGGGAAAGGCAGCCTGGCATGTGTGGTGCGTTGGAATATTTTTGTCTTGCTTTTCTCCTTATTTCAAGACTTTCACGGGCTCCAGACAGCATCAGATCTGGCCAGGTCATAGATTGGATGTTGTTGGCTTTGGTGCTGGGGCTACCTTAACCCACCTCTCTCATTATAACGGTTTGGATCCAACTTTCCCGCCGAATGCTCAAACTTTATAGTTTGCAGCCTCTCCTCTCCTCTCCTCACCTCCTCTATGAACACAAGGGAAAGGGAGAAGGGAAAAGTTACTGAAATGACCAGACTAAAGCTGTACAAAAATATACACATGTATTTTCACTTATATATAATTAGAATACTATGTACACAGAAGAAGGGACCCCGAACACCTCCCCCTGCCCCAAAGGGAAAAGGGAGAGGGAAAAAAAAATCAAAACAGATATACACAATCAAAATTCAGGAGTAATTAATAAAGAACTAATAAAAGAAAATCTTACTACTCTCCTCGAGATAGCAGAATTGCACCAAGCGACCGCCGGCACTCTCCGCTTCCCAAGGTCCACAAGGCCTCACTGGGCCCCACTCCTTCACATGAGCAGAGCCGATAGCAGAGAACCTGCTCCCGGATCCACCGGAAAGGAAAGAGAGGGAAGAGGCTTCTCCCCTTTCTTATTTGTACCCTGGTTTACGTAAAAAATCGTATGGAATACTGGGAACATGACCACTTCTTCGGTTACAACCTGGTTACTAAGGAAGGTTTAAAATCAAAACTACTACACTCATTCACTAAACTTTTCAGGTGCCCAGTCCATTGCTGTGTTTGTCTGGGTGACTTTGGCAGTGCCTTGCACAGTCAGGCCTGACTGTTGTAGAAATAATACCACTGCAGTCAGTAATGCCGTTCAGCACCAGGAGAGTGAACTGAAGGAAATTCCCACTTTGTTGCTCTATCATGGTCTCTCTGTTCAGTGACTTGAAATATTCCAGAGATATCTGTGTGGTTGTGCTTTCCCTAGAGCTTTTTTTGTTTGTTTGTTTAAAAAGCCCTCTGCACAGTATTTACCTATGTTTGCAACTTGGGTTTGGGATTTTTTTTATGTGCTTGTATGGCTTTATCCCTCTAAGAATGAGTGAATAGCTGGCCATGACCAACAGTGATTTTATTTGAAAAGAAAACATGACTTATTAGCAAACAGTTGTTAATGATTGGTTTTTAAAGGGGGAAAAAGTCTTTTTAAAATATTTTTTCACAGAGTCTACTTCCATGCTGACATTTACACTAAGATGTTGAGCAGAGACTTGTTAGTCTGGACCTGTTCCCATGTGTCACTTTGACTAGTTTAAACTGTCACCAAGCATCTTAGAACAGTCAGCTTCATGTGTCTTGCGGATATCAGTCATTATAGTTCACATTTTCATTTTAATGACGACTGATGTAGATGTCAAGGAGTGTTGAGGCGTTTGCACATTGAACTTAGGGATATTTTCTCTTATTTAATAGGGTTTTGTCTCAAGATGCAGTTAACTGTTATAAGACTAAATTACTCCTTGTACAAATGAATGTTTCCCCTGTGTGTGGATTTAAATTTGATCCGTAGAAAGTAAGTGCTTTTTGTGATGCAGTGATTTTCCTTTATTATCTGTGCCTGTTTTCTGTTTGGTAGCTTAGATGTACACATTTCAGATTTAAATACACCAATCCCTATGAAAAAACAGCTAAATACATGTCAGCATCCATAGAGAACATCTTTCTGATTATGACTGTACCTGGTATAAGGTAAAACTTCAGAAAATCTGTTTCCAAGATACTTGAAGGCATTTACTTATCCAGCAGCACAGATGGCACTTGAAATGCTGAATAATAATTGTTGAGAGCCAAGGTAAACGATAGTACAAATGTAAAAGCGGACACAGGCAGTATAAATGTCTGTGTGGCTTGCAGTACTTGTATAGACAGGTGATAAAATTTGCATGTGCAAACTCTGTTTTACCTTTGAAATGATCAGCTAATGCACTTGCTGTGCAGGTGTTGGGAGCAGAGGGTAGGGCAGCTGGTTGCAGAGGAGAGGAATGAAGCGTCCAGGACATACTATAAACTCAAATTCCTAATAGCCCTGCTTGGAAGTAACGGAATATGCTTTGTAACCATAGGTGTTCCAATCTTTGAGATGCTAAAATTGAATTGCATTTTCATTCCATCAAGCCTTACCTGTATGGGATGCAAGATATTTGACCTACTCGCAATGGTTTGTTCAGCCTTCACAAGCCTTCTGCGGGTTCTGGTGGCATGTTGCGGTTTGGTGGAAATACTCACCCAGCCTAAATCATTGTTGAATTCGGCTGACCATCCCTCAGCTTGTGCCTTTTTTTTTTTTTAAATTTATGTGGATACTTGAAAAAAACCCTGCATCTGATTCCTCATAGAGCCACTCCTGAAATGTGGAAGTGCTGCAAGTTTTGCAGTGCTGTAGTCTGGTGCTCAAGGAGTCTTGCTGCAGCAGGGGCTCAGCGCTGGACAGAGGGGCTGGAAGAGGTCTGGTCTGCCCACTCATTCAGTTGCTTCGAGGTTCTCTTTGAACTCATGGTCAGGGGTTGGGCTGTGGTCATACCAAGGCACTGCAGGGACTGAATGCCTCTGTGTTCCTTCCTGCATGCCCACAGACCCTTTGGGCGGCCTTTGCTTGCTCCAGGTAGCAAGAGGAGACAAGAAGTGGAGAGGAGGTCATGGTAGTATGAGGAATCTGTAAACACATGGGGAAGCATTATACACGTGGGGAAGCATGATGGATGTTGGTACCAGTTCACCAGCAGCTTAACTCTTACCAGTTTGTTGGTGGGCATCATGGTAAAGGAGAGTTTTAAGTGATAATATTTTGCTGGCACTCTTGATAGACTGAATGTCTGTTGATGCTGTGCAGTGCATCAACACAGAGAGCCTTTGCTGGAAACTTAACTGTGCAAAACCCCACATTAATGATGAGCAGTGTCTTTGTGTTTTGGGTTTTTTTCTTTCTTTCTGGTATCAGGTCATATTTCTTTCCATTGTTTTAGGATTGAAATAAAAATAGGTCTTGCTGCAAAGACAGCATCATTCATAGAATGTAGCTGACCATTGCACTCAGCAGCACCACGTTAGCTCTACCTTTTCACACCTCTGTTTCTTCTAAGTTTGGCCAGGCTACCTCACAAGCTGTGAAAGCCTCCTTCTTCTGTTTCAGCTCTCTCCTAACTGCTTACTGCTTTACTGCTGCCATCTGGTATGGGATCCCTTTCATCTATGGATTCTCCATATCTCTCCTGATCAGTGCTAGCAGCCAAAATTCAAATCTGCAGTTGGAGCTTTTATTCCTTCTGCTGTCCTCCCTCCTTTTCTGAGACAGTGACAGAGGACCTCTCTGCCATAGATTTCTGTTTGACCTACACATAGATCCTTGACCAGTGGCATAACTGTGGTGATGTAACAGAGCTTGACTGTAAAATGAAGGTACTTGGAAAGTATTGAAAATGTTTATTTTAAAAAATTTATTTACAAATATTTTGGGGAGGGTTTTGCATTATGATTTGAGTAGGGATGAAGTTTGCTTTCTTTACTTTATAAATGAAACATCTCTAATATGCTTTTGTCTCCATTTCTCATACCTCTGCAAATTCCCATCAATAGAGAAGAGGGTGGAACTTCAAATTAGTGGAATTAATGCTCTTTGCAAGACATTTCTGCTCCTAATTTCAGTCCAGTTTGGACTGAAAATATACTGTAATACTCTACAATAATAAGCAAACACACATTCTGGGGCTGAACATATTTTTTTTTGTTGGATTTACATGTGATATTAAAAATCACTGTCCATAGAGTAGATGAAATAACATTTTAGTACTCTGTTGGCTATATTCTTTTCAAGGGTCGATACAGAGTGGCATTTGCTCTGTGATGCAGAAAATAATCTGTTAAAGAAAAAAAGATACGTACATCTGTAACCTACACCCAAGAAAAGCCTTCAGAATAGCAAAGAACAATAGTATGTGGCACTGAGACTGGAGAAGAGTTAATAAAATGTTGAGGAAGTTTTAATTTAAAATCAAAATAAGGGAGAAGTAGTCATCTTCCTTCATCATCAGAAACTCCAGTGATAATGGAATAGTTCATGCATTTTTCTGCTTTACTTGGGTTCAAAGTTCTCTTCAGAATTTAGTTTTTGCACCAAAGTTCAACAGTCTCAAGAGCGTTTTAATGCCTTGTGTTGTTGTAATTAGTCTGCATTTTAAGTTTATTAGTGGCCTGACTAATGTACTCTTAAGAGGCTTTATTTTGAGAAAAGTCAATATATGAAGCCAGTAGAGCTCTTGAGAGTTTGTGCCACATGCACGCTCACACATAGAAAATCATGTTATCAATTTTCATTTGACTTTTAATCAATTACAGTGACAAAGAGATGATTTGAAGTCAATTTTCTGTTGGTGCTGAATTAGTGTTTGATCACAGATGTTTACTCTGGTGACTGCTTTCTTTTGCGAAAGCCTTGTAGACTAAGTTGCATAGATTGATGCCTCTCATTTTCAGGTGATTAGCAGATTTTTCTCTTATTTTGCTGCTTTTATCAGCGTGAGGGATGTGCTTCTCCTGGGATATGACTGTGTGGGAACCTCTTAAGATAAATGTGGAATTCAGTAATGAAACCTGGCACTGACTTAGAAGTTCCACTCTTTGAATGGAGATGCTCCTTCTCAGAGATCTAGTGCTAAATCAGTTCTCAGAACAGCAGATTCCTCCATCCAATAATTTAGATTTGTAAAATTTATACTAACAATAGCTTTTGACCAAAAGAACATATTGCTTCCTGCTTATTATTAAGGAACAGAATGCAAAGAACGAAAGAAGAAAAACTATAAAAATCTCTTTGCAAGAGAGTTGAAGAATTAATCCTGAAGGCTTTTTTTTTTTTTCTTGTAATGCCCCTTCTTTATAGATCAGCTGTTTAAAATAGATGGGCCAAGACTTTTCATTCTCTATTCATAGGAGAGCGATTCCTGAGACCACATAGCAGGCATGTACGGAAAACTACTCTGTCTTCTTTTGGATTCCCTGGATGGTATTCAGAATGTTGTTTTGATGCTTAAAATCACATAAACCCAAGCTTAAGACAAGATTTTGAAGTGGTCAGTGCCGCCAGATTTTCTAGCAGCGCAGTTCTTATTTAAATTCTGGTATGAGTTGCCAGAGAGCAGGTGCTAAATGCTGGGATTTTTCGTTCATTTGAAGTCTGTGTGTCATACTGAGAGATGCAGGACACTGAACATCACTGAGAATCCAGCCACAGAAAAGTATAGCATAAAATGCAAACCATAGCACACACAACCCAAACCCATCATACAAATCAGCCTAAATCATCAAAGCAATAGATCAAACAAATGCCTCAAAATTCAGTCTCTCTCTCCTGCCATTCTCCCCAAATGCTTTGCATAATACCCTGAAGATCAGCAAACAGATTTTGCCTGGTATGCAGTATAGTGAGGATTGAATTTTACTGAGGGACCATGGAATAAAAGAACCCACCAGAAACCTTGGCTACGCTAAACTGCAGTTGTAATACTGGTGCAAAGAGAATATAGAGGGTTGTTTTCAGTTAGAATTTTGGTCACTTATTGTTAATTGTACTTACGGCTCACTGATTTAACAACCTCTTTCACTCATAATACCTGAATTATGACTGTATAGGTTTTCAACCACAGGTCATACTCCAAATCTATAGCTGCCTGAAAATTTATAGTTCTGAAAAATAAATTTTTAATGCCTCATAACAAAACTTCTACTTCATGAAAATATTAAAGGGTTAAGTCCCTTGAATTGCCAACTCCAAAAGAAGTATTTCAGCTTGTGCTCTTTGGGATTTGCCTTTCCTTCCCCTTCCATCACAAAAAAAAGATACTAAAGAAAATAGAAAAGTAGGAAACAAAGTGGGAAAATGAGCAGTTAACTCACTTACTTATTAAAGTAAGTAAGAACTGTTTGTGTCTAATAAGCAGTTAACTGCTCATTTTGGGTTGAAAATACAGAAGAATTCTACACAACTGGGAATTATTTGCCTTTTTTCAGTCATTCATAAAAAGTCATCTCAGTGAATGATGATAGCAAAGTTCAATATGTAAAAGACAGTGTCTTCAGACTGTAAGAGGTGGAAACACTTGCCTTGGCCGTATCTGTGCCTAGATTGTCTAAGAATAGAAGCTAGGGAGCTAATCACATCTTTGTGCAGTGCTGGTTTTATTTTACAAACCTCCCTTTCAATGTAAGCCCGAAATGCTATACTTATGTCCTTAGTACAGTTTTCTTACAGCATTTTGCTGGGTTTTTGTGTTTAGTGGGATAGTCTGAGGGTCTGGTTCACTTCCTGCTTGACATGAATATCTCTCTCTTGATTTTTAAGCTCAGTTTCTATTAAAGTAAGTAAGAACTGTTTGTGTCTAAAAAGGAGAAATGGAACCTGGAGTATTGAGTTTTTTTGGCTCCAGTTGTATTTTACAGGTTAATGTGTCTTTTGGGAAATACCATATGTGGCAACTCTCTCTCCAATAATTGTTCAGTAGAAGACAACTCTTCCAGTGCTACATTGTAGTTTGCTTGTGGGCCAGGATTCTTCTGCAAGAGTGGATAAAAGCTGCTTGCCTTGTCTTACTTTCTTTCTTCTACTTTACTACAGGAGAGAGTGCTCCCAGAGATGTCCAGAAGGGCTCTTTTTCACCATCCTTTCTTCTGTTTTCCATTTGTTTTGTCAGTTTTGGACTGGAACATGAAGAATGAGTTGGGCAGTCAGATTGAATCTGCTCTATTGGGAAGCGTCTCGTTAAGACAAGAGAATGAAGGGTTTTGTAAAACCTTTGAAAAAATGTCATTATGCATGAACCTATAAATCTAAGTATCAAATGAGCTTCATATATAATACTACTTAGTAGCAGAAGAAAGAACATTTAAATGCTGTCAGAGAGTAATGATGAGGAATACCTGGAAAGCTTCACAACAGAAAGGCATCACATTCTTCGCTGCTTCATCTCTGTGCTGGAATAAATATTTGAACTAAATTTAGCCAATGTGATTTGGAAGGAGTATGGCTTCAGGCTTTCCACCACGTTTTACCCTCTCCAGTTGGCTTTGTTTCTGGAATTGTTAGTGAGGTGATGAACCACTTGCTCCATGCAGGAAACTGACCAGGGACAGAGGGACAGAAGGACATGGCAGGGAAAGGCACAGCTCTGGATGCTCATGTTTCCTCTGCATCTTGAATTAATTGTCACCTGCCTTTCCAGCAGGCAGTGAAGGACCCTTCATGGCAATCAGATATGTAGTGAGGCTTCTGTGTGCTTGCCAGTCTTAGCAGCCTGGCACATAAGAAAGGGATATTTAACTTGAAAAATTGTTTATTTTATAGAATTTCCAACCAGTGTAATGTTTATTAAAACAGCCATAAAATTCGCTGCATACCGTATGAAATTCAGCTTGATAATGATAGTGCTGCTGTTGTGATTATGTAAGCACAAAGCTGTTGATTTACAAAGAAATAAATTTGGATAACACTGTGCAAGAAATACTGGTCTCAAAAGCTAGTGCTGGAGTTGGTGCGGGGAGCAGCAACAGGCTGTACAAACTTTCACCTTGAGATTCCTTGACTGAATTCAAGCTGAATCAGTTACCACAACCCAATGGCTTTGTAGCAGTTTGGATAAAATGAAGATATGGTATTAAGTCCATTTCCTCCTATACCTGTAGCACCAACGAGGCAGCCTTCAGTGGAAGCCTACGGAGGGATGTTTAGCGTAAAACAGGGATGGGACTGAACGTCCACCTTGCAGCAGGGACGTTGTTCACAGGACCAGGGAGAGACATCTGATTAGTGCTGCATAGGTTCCCTAGGTACGTTTGGTTGTGAGACTTAGGATTGCCATTCCCACAGGGAGCCAGAAAGCTGTGAGCCCACGTCAGAAGGGCTGAAATGGCACTGAGGATGATTACCAATGAATTTACAAAACACTGGGTGGTACACCTAGTGATTGAGATTGGAGATATTAATGCTTTAAAAATGACAATTTCACATTTTTGTAGTGCCATTTTATTGTATTTTCATTAGAAAAATAAAAGGTCACTATCCTGACAGGACACTGCATTGCCAGTCCTCTTTAGGGCTCCATCTCTAGCTATTTATTGCTTTTGGTTTTATCTCCTGCTGAAATTCATGTGAGAGCAAATAGACACATCCTGGGTAAAAGTTAGATATAGCATATGCCACAGTGAATGGATGCCTTTTAATTTTGGAGATTACATCAATCACATGAATATTATTTGGACTAGCATGTGTGTTTGGAGAAAGCAGGCCATGAATATTTAAAAGGACAGACCACAGATGAGAAGCCTTCAGGAGGCTGTCACTCTAACAGGTGTTGCACATACCACAACATCTCCATAGTACTGCAACTGAACCGGTAGCCACCCATGTAAGCCAAATTAGTTGTGTTAGGTTAGTTATATGCAAATATTACACAGCCCTTAGTTCTCTACTCTGGTTTATTAATTAACCCTGCTCTGTTAATCCTCACTCCTATTCTGCCTTTAAATCTGCTGTCTTTCTGCCCTCACAGGAAGAGGTCTGCCCAGGTACAACCACAGGGTAAATGCCCAGCTGAGGGTTGGGTTCCAAGCAGAAGCTGCCTGCTTTGCCTTGCAGGGGTCAGCCACATCCCTTGAGGACCAACAAGTCCCCAGCTCTACTGCCACTGTTTTTGTGGGTGACATACAGGTTGTTTCATGGTTGACAGAGTCATTTGGGGAAGTAGTCCTGCTGTGTCTTGGCACAGAAAACAATGAGGTGTGTTTGCATGTGCCACGAGCAAAGGTTTGGAGCATCAAGGCACAGCAAAACAGCTGTGATCTTGCAGCTGGAGAGCTCATGCCAGAGCTGGGCTACGAAGATCAGACCTGATTGCCAACCACCCAGGCTGACCTTCAACATACAGACATAGTCCAAATAGCTAAATCTAGTTGAATCTTTGCTTGGACCAACAGCATGAGCTCTCTGTGTCATCTGAAGCATCCTAATCCCGAGTCTTCCTTGTTTTCTTCCTTTTATATTTTTAAAGTGTTTTTGTGACTAGTTAGTTTTGCTCTTCATTTTTGCTGAACCACTGCTTCAACCACTACTTCATCCTATACCATCTGCACGGTATTTTATTTAGCTGCTTTGCCTGTAAGTGTGTGCAGGAGAAAATACCCATCTGTTAAAGGCTGAGGTATTAGACTGAGGGAAAGACAGTTTTAAATAGGTATTACAGGCATGTCAAACTCTAAGTTAAACAGAGAAGATCAGACAAAAAAATGTCCCAGGAAAATCTGGATGACATTTTATTCTTGTCAAAACATGAAAAATTATCAGAAGAGGAGTGGAAGGAAAAGGCTGTTTAATTTAAGAATCTCCCATTCTAGTTAGATTTCTGTTGTACTCTCAAAATACAATGATTTAACCATGACACAAAGATGATGATGTGCAATCGACTTTATCAGTAGTTTCACAGATGTTTATTTGAAGTTTAATGTTAATGAAATGCAGAGATGTGCCTTGTACCTTCTTGGTTTAGTTTTGGGGGTTTTGTTTTGTTTTTTTCTCTCCTCAAGTCCCAGGGTTCATATTTAGTCTTTCTAATAGTGGAATTAATTTATCTCATCTAGTACCTGAAGAGAAGTCTTCAGAAAGTGATTTAACAAATAATTGCAGTAGGAATCCTGTGTTTGAGAGAGGCCAGGACAGAACAAGCAGAGGGGTTAAAAAGGGGTAAGCCTGTAAGACAAAAGATCTCTGTTGGGGTCTGTTGGAAAATTGTATGCTGCAGCTTATGGCCTGGCAAGTTTAAACTCCCTTGTCACCAGGACTGAATTTATCATTATTAAAATATTAGGTAGCATGTCATTGCCTTTGTAGCTGTGTGGGATAATTGCAGGCTCCATACTTTAAGGAAACAAACTGAGGAAAAGACTGTTTACATACACTAAGAACATGCACAGATTAGCTTCAGCTGGCCTGTTTATACTGTCAGCCTGTATTATATTGGAGATTAGATAAATGTACATAAATATTAGGCATAGCAAATATTTGGTGGTGTTTCGCTGTCCTTGCATTATGCTCCATGTAGCCCATTACAGCACTTGCCTGGGAAGGTTTAACTCCTTTAGGTCACCTGGCGTAAGAGACTGCCCAAGCACAATGATTTCTTAATAAGCCACAATTTTTGGTGCATTATTTCTATCTGGATATTCGCGTTGGAAACTGCTGCACCTTAAAAACTATGAATCAGGAGGAAGGATAAGGATCAATCAGGGTATGATTGAGTTATTGCTCTTGTTTTATTTGTAGTTACCAGTTTGCATTGCTGAATTAAGACTATTTTGTTACTTGTCTTGTGCAAGTAACCAATCCATTTACACTCTCAGCTGGGAATAATAAAACCTTGAACATCTTCACGGTCAGCACTATCTATTTAAATATTTAGCATTATATTTTGTAATTTCCTTCTCTGTATTTTTGTATTTAATTGTATTGATTTTTGTTCATTTTTAATGACATCAGAATTAAAAAAAAAAGGCAAATACAGTCTGTTTGTCTCAGCGACTGAATATGAGAGCTGGACGGCCTGGAGACAGCAGGGACGGATTCTATTGTTTCTCCTTGGGAATCAGGTGTCTCCTGCTGGGAAGATGCATCCTGAGGGCCTTGGTGCAGTAAGACACGGGTAAGCTAGAACAGGGCTTCGAGTTTGGGGCATCTTTTCCCTTTTTGTTGTTTCTCAAGGTTTCTTCCATATGAGATGATAATGATTGCTCATCATGAAATAGTTTAAAATTTGTCCTGTGTCTGTTTTTCCATCCATACATTTCAAAACAGATTACAGAAGTTTATGTATTATTGGCTCATGCAAAGCAGTGCACAGAAAGCTAGATTTCATTATTTAAAAAATAGTCTGTATTTTTGGTGGTCTTTTTGTAAACGTCTTGCAACTTTTTCAAAGGCCCAGATGTGCCCCAGCTGCTGTTGTTTCAATATTCAGCACTTACAATAATAACTACTATTTTATTAACCCAATACTTCATCCAGTGTCTGCCACAGCAAACAAATCCTGGGATGTCAGAGCCAGCACTATGAAACAAACCCCTGTGATATGTGGGGAATTCTTTGGAGTCTGGGAGTACCGACAGGGAGAGTTGCAAGGTAATGGCCTGAAAAAGGGGAGGAAATATACCTCATGGAGAAAGAAAGGCAAGAAATTACTGAACAAATGATATTCCAGAGAGTTGAGAATATAATTTCAGGTGCTGCGTTTGAACAGACTTGTTTGAGTATTTGCAAGTCAAAATGAATGAGTAAACAAATTTGTGAATTCTAGACCTTGATAGTCTTCAGCCATCCTTAATATGAAGACCTGTGAAATATTTCTACTGAATATATTACCCTCTGCATAGAAACATTAAGACCACAACTAGTAGTCTTAGCTTTGGTAGTAATCGTTCCTAAAGTCCTTAGAAATGGAGATTAAGAGGGATCTGTGGACCACAGCTTGGAAAGCAGTGTTTCAAGCACCCTGGCTAATTGCAGAGCTGGCAACTGCTGAATCTCTAGAAACATTTCTTAATTGGGAAAATTTGGATTGCCTAAATAAACAATAAATACATCTGAGCTGAATAAGGATTTTCTTATGGGAGCTGTGGGACTGTCCTTGTTGCTTTACACTGTGAAAAACTCAATGGCTTTTATCCATATACCTGGAAAGAGAGCTGATTTCAAGCTGGAATCAAGCCTCCTCCCAGGTCCTGCAGTCTGGTTGTGGCCCTCATCTGCCTGATTGTTCTTCCTTGCCCTATTGTATGTTACATATCCCTCATCCATCCAGTTCTTCCCTCTGCTTCCTTTTTCATCTGTCTCCTTTCCTGACTCTCACTGTACCTAATAACTATACAATGAGAAAAAAGCGGTATGATGCTCCATGATGTAAATTGGTGCTTTTAATAGAATTTTCCTGTTGAGGCTTCTTTTGTTTGTTTACTTGAGCTATGTCTGTATTGAGTATTCTTTCTCTGGAGGTTGTCCAAGTAGATTTTTTTTTCATGGCTATTTAATAGAGTTTGCTGTACATTTCTATATATATTTTGAAGTGCAAGATGGAAAGAATACAGAGCTTTAACTGGAATTACCTCATCAATAGTTGATTCTGAACCTTCAAAAATGTGGTATTTTTGTCTTGTCATGTTAGCAGCTTGTTGCTATAGATAGGGAGGATGACCCATGCTGTGATCATCCAAAAGAGATAATGGAAAGATCTTCTGAAGATGATGTCAATATCCCTGATGTTATTTACACAGAGATTTCAAAATAGACAGTGTGATGTATTTCTCTGAATACAATTACACTTAAACTATCTCAGTACAAGGCAGAGAAATACATGTCCAGGAGTATGTGTGTTCACCGGCTGCTTCAAAGGGAGTAGAAGGATGAGGCACTAGTGACAGTGAAAAATTCAGTTGCTGAGGCATGAAAGGAGAGTCTGAAGGTAACTGCTGTTAGTGCACAGAACAGACTTTTGGGAATCGTGACATCACAGTCTGTTTCCACTGCATCATGAGCCCAGTGGAAGGACAGAGCTTGAAATGTGTCTGACATATTTTTGTAGTGTAGAGGGATATACTAAATCTGCTAAATGGGATTTCGGGGGACAGAGTGCAGAATATTAAAAATATCAGGCAAATAGCAGCTTCTACAGGTGTTTTCATTTGTACTGAACCTGTAAAATCCAGAATTTCCTACTGACTGTAAAATTAATAATAGGCAAAGTCAATGCTAAATGGCCTCAAGAAAAAAAGGCACAAAAATCTTACAAAAAGTCAGGCTCGATAGGATACCTCTTGCAGTACAGTATTGAACCTTTTTTCCCCTTCCCCCAAAATAACATTGTCAGTTATACAGAAAAGCTTTTACTTACTCCTACTAATGGAAAACTGATAATGATCTTTGAATAATAGGGGTTTAGAAATAGCAGCTTCTGGGTCCTTATACCAGCTTTACCAGTCAATACTGTCGTTTTCTTTTTGAGAGGTAGCAGTCTGGGAGGCAGGGAAGGAATTGGTACCCCCCAATGTATCTCAAAGGGGTTTTTTTGGTGGTTTTGATTCGGGTTTTTTTGTTTGTTTTTTTTTTTTTTGGTGTTTTGTTTGGTTTGTTGTCTTTTTTTTTTTTTCTCTTTAAATCTCAGATGAATTATTAAATGCAAATTCAGCAATGCAAAGGAGGAAAAAACAGATTGGTTTCCTTTTGAGTTTGCTGATTAGTCAATTGCTTAGTTCATGGAGGATGCCACTTGTGTCAAGTTTCTGTATACTTTCATAGAACTGCAGCACGATACTTACTGTATCTCAAGTGAATGATTTTTCAATTAGCCTGCAGTTCCTTGGCTGTATTCCCTTTGCAGTCCTACATAGGTGATGTAGAGCAAAGGTTTAAGATGTTTTGGACAATTTATGATGCTTGGAAAGGCTATTTGTCAAGAAATAATATCTGCAACAACTTTTATGTTCAATTTTAGTCCTAGGTCTTTTGTTTACTTTTATGGCATTCTTTTTGATGTGTTAAAGTTAACTTGAGGGTATTGTTTAAAATGGGAGGAGGAGGAAGGAGAGGAAAAAAAGCCAGTGTTAAAAGATCGAGATATCAGGGAGCACATGACTGTTTTTATGATGGAGCTGCAGATGGGAGGGAACTGTGAATTGGTTTACTCCGACAGCCAAACCGGCAAAGAAAGGAAAGATCAGAAACGTTTGAAAATAAGATCATACAGCATGTGAACTATAAAGACATCTCACCCATGTTTTTTTTATGAGAAGTCTTACTGACATTTGAAAAGCAGGGACCGGTTCCCTAGTCTTAGGGTTGACTGACATTTAGGGGCAGCGTTAGGCATGGTTTCCTTCCCCTCTCTTTAAATTGAAGTTTTCAAAAATCAGGGTGAGGGAGAAGCCTGGTTACACCTTGCAAAGCATTCAGATCTGTGTAGAAATATGAAAAAAGTAACCTGTGACATTTTATACACTTTGCTGAATCTTGGTTTTTTCTACATCTTATAGAGGCATGGATACGGAGTTGCGCTGCCATGGGGAGGGAGAGAACCTGAAAATGGTTTAATTTCAGGTATTTGTCCCAGCAGCTCAAACTCAATTGCACAGAATTACTGAAATCAGGGAAATTTCGGGTAGTCTAAAAGTACTGCTGAACAAGCTGCTACACTGTAAGACCAGGGAAGCTTGTTTTATCTTTGTCCCAGATGCAAGCAGGCAGCCAGGCTTATACCAGGCAGAGATTCAGAAGCAGCTGCACTTGCTGGCATAGGTGGGCAATAACAGCACCAGCAAAGGGCATTCAGTGGGTACCACTGAGATCCAGAGAGCAAGTGCTTGCCTTCAATCACTATGCCAGTACCATCATTTAGAAAGCATTCACCTTCCTGTGTTTTTCTTTACCATATTTCTCTGCTCTGAGAAGCTCAGGACACTTTCCCTGAGAGGGCAGTACCCCATGGGGTGATTTATAAAGCTACCCCTGTTTCGTAGCATCTTTGCTGAGGCCGAACATCAGTCACAAAAAGCTTAAGCAGCTCCAACAGACTGGATGTAAAGTCTGCATTTACCCCTGAGCTGTGTTTCTTCCTTCCAGCAAAGTCTGAGCTGCAGTATCAGGGTACTCTTAATTATAGAAACCAAACCTGCTTCCTTGTGAGGTTTTAAAGCTGTTCTCTAAGTATCTGCTTTCTTAGACCCCCAAGCCAACTTAAACTAGTCATGTAAGAACTTAACAAAGGGCTTGATCCGGACATCTTGGGCAATCAAAGGCAAGGTCCTATGGAGCTGCTGAGGCTGAAGAGTAGCAAAATGTTCTGTAGTCGTTTGAAATGAGTTTCTGGGAGACCGACATCACTCTACAGCTGGCCCTGCTTTTGAGGGTGATGATAGTCAGATATAGTCAGGCACAGAAGCTGGTTTAGGGTAATAAAGAGCATCAGTGGAGGACATTAGTATTTAGGTGGGCTCCTGCTAAAACTATCTAAAGAGGAGTGATGTAAGTGACATAAAAATTCCCATATTGTAATTTGAGTAGCATAGAAGGATGACTATTGAACTGCATTGCTTTTATAGCTAAGCAGACTGGGGACGAGTTCCAGTACATTCCCACAATGCAATTATCATGGCAAGAATTTATGTCACCTTTTTTTATTTCATTTTCAGTGTCATATATTGCACACATGTATGTGAATACAGGCTTCTTGCCTGCTGAGGAACAAAAGCTAAGCAGTTGAGTTTAATATAGATTGTGTATATTTATCTCATTCTAATCTAAAAATTGTTCTATGTTTATGTTTAAAAAGCACCAGTTAACAACTAAGTAAGCATTTTTTTGCCAACACAAATGGTTCGGGTGTTTCTGTTGCTCTTACCTTTTAAAAATAAACATCAGAAATACAGGGCAGGATTCTCTGCTGCTCCAGCAGTAGCCTGCATGGAGTGGGAGGACCATCAGGGAACTATTTAAGACATCCTGCTTCTCAAGCAATTACTACTCAGGAAACCAAATAAATGATAGTAGCGTCAGGGCTTCTCTGATGTAGGAGCAGCCAGCTGCAGTCCTATTGGACACCGTCAGTTTGCAAAATCCAGGAGCACCCTTCCCCTCCCTCATTCCATGATTTCCCTCTCCTTACTGCTCCCAGATTTCATTCATCCTTCCATCATGATGGAATTTTCCTCCTGTCCTGGGTTTCATCTAGAGAGAGAGATATGTTAGCTCAATACTGACTGTGTCCACTGCACCTTTCATGTGCGTACTGTCAGGCATTTCGCTTCCTCTTGTAAAGGACTGTGGAGGATGCCCTCAGCAACACCAACAGTGAGCAGGACCAAGTCCTGATGCAGTGGGACTGAGCTGTGAGGCTGATGGCCTCAGGGTGCATTGTCTGGTGAGCTCCTGCATCTCCCAGGGCGGTGATGAAGCCAGGGAATGTGTTAACTCTGTGGTAGATCTCTCTCATTGCTACACTATTTCTCAAGTATAGAGTAAGAATTGGAGTTCCAGTCTGGAAGTGTTTTCCAGATTTCTAGTGAGTATTTAATGATGTTTGACTGTGTGGGGCAGTATTAGTAAGGGTCTTGAGAAACTTCTAAAGTCTTAGAGTCTGTGTTCAAAACCTAGCAAGCAGAGAAAAATACTGTGGATAATTTTAGTGAGTGCTTTAAACCTAAAGCCCTTGACCTCATCTTCTGGAAGTTTTGTGACCCTTCGTTTCTTCAGGAAAATCCTTTTTTCTCCTGTTCTTATGCCTGGGTTATAGGACTCTAAAATACTCTTTGCTTTTAGAAGGCTGCTTAGAAATAGAAGGTTTTGTCCCATGGAAATACAGCAAGAGTGACTAGCAAATCTCATAAAGCTTTTGCTAGACAAAAAGGCAAGTGGGTAATCCAGTAACTGTGTGAAAGAGATTTATTCTGGAACACACACATTGCAGAAGGAACCATCCAGCTTCCTCTCTTCACCTTGTGTTGTGAAAATGTAAAACAAAGGGAGGATTTAGACAAGGATGTGCATTCTTCGTGCCTAAACATTATTCTTGGGCTTGCCATGGGTGGTCCACAGGGCTGCCACAGCACTGTGAAAGCTGGAGTAGAAAGCCTTTTGTTGTGTAGAGGTGAATCCCACTTCCAGCATTCATCTGCCTCTTCCCCTGAGACAGCTGCTGAAACAGTTATTTTCTTTAATGTGAGCAATGGCTGAGGCACAGCTCTTACCTCCAGCTTAGAGATGATGACTTCAACAGTTTTGAAAGGAAAGATGGCAAACCTGTGTCCATCTCACCATGGAGCAGTCTTTATGTCCCTGAGTAGTGAGTGGACAGAATGTGGTACTTGCACAGCTGTCTTTAGGTCTTCGGTTGGAAAGAACCACACTCTGCAGCTGGCTCTCCTTGGTTTAGTGGGAGCCCCCAACTGCCCTTATCCTGATTCAGGTAGGTCAGCCGAGTCCTCGAGTTGAGAGGATGAAGCAAGGCCTGAGAAAAGGGAACAAGCGAAAATCAAGTGATCCAGCAAAACTTTCAGTGAAAACTGAACCATGCTTATTTCCACTCTCCTTTTCTTAACTGATCTTTGGGCTTACTTCTTCCATACCACTACACTGGAGGTACTGAGTTAGGATGAGAAAAGACTTGGTCCATCACCAAGCATTCATTTTGAGATAATTAATACTTGGCTCCACAGTAGCACTTTACAACCATGACTGGAAGATCACTGACGAAAAGTCCAGGCATGGCATCATCTAATTATTGCTTCTTTTGTATGTGCCAAGGACTTAATAATTTGTTACTTTTTCTAGGGGAAGGGGAAGTGATTACAAGTTTCTTATGGGAATCAGAGGTACCACTGGGCTACCATTAGCAGTGCCATGGGTATGAAGGGCAAATTAAGCTTGGTGATGCTGCCAGGCTTACATTCAACAAAGTCTGGCTCAGGATTTATAAATTATTCTCTGGTGACAGACATAAAGTAGCCCTCTTAACAGCAAGCCTCTGTGTATTTTCTGCCCTTCTTGTTCTTGTCCTTTCCGTCAGTTCTGTCTCTTAATGTTTCTGCCATGACATCTTGGTAGCTCGTTCTCAGTTGAGCTCAGTGAGTCCGTTACTTCCATGATTTCAGTCTCCTCCTTGGTGTTCAACTCTATTTTATTGCTCTGTTGCCAAAAAGGAAAAGACAGCTTACCAGGTGTGTTACCCAATCTATCATCGCAACTTTAAAACCTGTACTCCAGGTTTCTAATATAAATGAACTGTCTGGTCAGCTGGGGAAGATTGAGTGCATGTGACGGCATGGCTCCATCACCGGCATTCTCTCCCCTAGGCCAGAAGGTTGCACTTCCATTAGTCTCATACCAGGATGTGGCTCATCCCCAGTGCTTCAGCTGGGTGCCAGGCTACTGGAGGAGCAGCACTCTGGATGAAATGCTGCATTGAAGCACCTTGTCCTGGTGGCTGGGGGACAAGTGGAAGTGCACATATGTCAGAGAAAGAATTTTTTATTTTCATGATGAAGAAGATATTCCTGTTGTCCTGGTACTATTGTGTCTTTGACCAGAGCAAGTGCAAATGTTGAGCTCTGTGTGTAAGAGCCATGGGTAAGCACACAGTGGCTTCTCTGGTCAGGCAAATGGCCACTCCCCTGACAGTTTAGTCAAAAGTATTCAGGGTGCCACATGTCTGAGAGGCAAATTATAAAACTAAGCTGTGTTCTTGAATATGGGAAAGCACAGAAACAAAAAACCAAGTGCTGGGTTTCATACTAGATAGCTCATTAACTTAAAAACCAGAGTACAAATGTAAATTATAACCCTTGTTATTACTCATAACTACAGTTCAGATGATAACTTGGCAGTTTGCCCACGACTCTTTTATAAACCAGTAACCTCCAGAATAAATTATACATCATACATAATACATAATTGTCCTTTAAGAGGCAATAATTGTTCTAAAAGGTAGAGTTTGCAGCGTGTTTCACATGAAATGTATGCCACAAAGCCAGCCCAGTTGCTCTGGCTCTAGGTTCCTGGATAACCTCTCTGTGGCACTGGGGTTTCAAAGCTGTTGCACCAAACATGCAACGTCCCAGTACTATTTCACAAAACCAGTATGCAATGTCTTCTGGTGTTCTCCTGAGGTAGGAGTCTCTGTGCTTCTTCCAACTTGGGATATGGCAGATGCTCTCACCTTTCTTTGATTTCTTCTTGATGAATTCTGATGTAGAGAGCGTGTGTCAGCCTGGAAGGCTGATATCTTGGGATAATCACTGGATTTAAAACAGAGTCTCATTTCTGTGCAGTCAACCTAAATCCTTTGTTCTCCCAGGATGAGACACTTGTATTCAGTTATGCTTTGTAGGGGACATCAGAACAATGCCAACAGCAGAAAACACACCATAAGAAAAAGCCTCTCCACCGTCTCAACACCTCTTCGTGTACACAAGATTCTGCATAGGTTCCTTTTACTCTTATTATTATACACATTTAGGAAAAAAATACCACACTCCAAATCCTTTTGGAAAAACACGCTTTGTCATGGTTCTTGTTTCATATATTTTGGGCTTGCAGTTTTATAATGTTAATGTTGGGTTGCCAGTACAAGGCTTTGTTTCTATGATCAAACTACTGATTAATTCTCTTTGCTTTTAGGTTTTTTTGTAAGACAGACAGCAAGAAGGTTATGTGTACTTTGTCTTTTTTTTTTTCCCCCCCCCGTGTTTATTTGTCTGCACAAGACACATTACAGGAAACCTTTCACACGGGAGTTGCTGTGTCGCTGTAATAATTGATACCAGAAAGTTATGTGAAGGTCTTGTTGTGCTAAACAAACTAGCTTTTTCTCAGAATGAAAAGATAAATGGTGGGACCTAAGAAAGAAAACCCTTTAAAAATGACCTATGGTGTAAGATATATAAACTACAGGAAAAGTACCCACATATTTTTATCATTGTAAAGAAAGGTCGCTATTTTTCTGCCACAGTAACAGAATAATAATATGTTCAGTTAGCAAAAACTCGTACAGGCAAATGTTAAGATGCTAATAGATGTTGCAAGCCAGAACTTGAACAGAGAATTCTGCTTTCCTAATGTGAGTTTGCTGCCCTTCAAATGATTAGATTCTGTCAATCAAAGACTATTTTCACATATAAGGCTATTATAGTCTGATCTTCCTCATTTCTGAAGGGCAACCAAACTTGAATGCTCTTGGTGATAAAATACTGGTTGCTTTATGCCCTGATTTTATAGATGGGTGTTAAAACAAATTTAGTCCTAAACTTTCTGTGGAAATAATTTGAAATGCAATTTGCTATGCATGTATTCATCTTCTCTCCTCTTGCTCTTGAGATTTTTCCATTGATATATTGATCATAGTGGATAAAAAAGGTTATCTCACACCAATTTCCACCATGGCCCATTTCACCATCCAGTCTTCCAGCTGAGCTTTACTCTAAGCTGTCTAAATTAAGAGTCCGCAAGAAAACACAGCTTTGCTCCTGAGCTAGAAGCCTAAATTTAGTGTATGTAAGACAGGCTTTGGAACTGGTTTACTCTGGTGGTGTAGGACTTGTAGGTTGTCTGTGTTTATAATATCCTGCTAGCCCAGGCCTCAAAGTGATGTGGAAGTCCGAACTCTTTGGTGGTCGACACTACCTCACCCATTCTGGATCGGGGAGTCAACTGGCTTTGTGTTCATGGGAATTTGGCAATGGTAAGGGGAGGCAGAGTGGGAGGGGACCCCAGGGACTGAATGGCATGACTTCATGACCCCATCCATGGATCCATGGCAGCATGACTCCGTCTCCCTGCAGCTGGCTGGGTTGGGACTCTTACTGGGGCTCACAGTGGTGCAGCAACAAGAGGTAGTTGGTGGAGGGATAGTTGACAAAATGAACTGAAGAACCACAATCAGAACTCACAAAACCCCATGAGATGGAATAATTTTTTTAAAGCAAACATGAGTTAAAAATCTCAGTGTTTACCATTACACCGTTGTGTTTTTTTCTGTGTGAAACTCTGCATGATAATAATGTTCTTGTGTCAACCCGTGGTATTTCCTGTTGAGATTTCTTAATGGTGTTTATTAATTTAATTAAAGAAATAGAAATTATTTAAAGGCATAAGCACAGAGACAAAAGTAAGGTTGAACAATCTGTTTGAGCTCTGTGTTCCCTGCCTTTTTGAGCGCTTGATTTCAACATTTGTATTACAACAACACAAACAATATTTTTTGGAGCTGTGTATGTCTTAGGTAATTACAGATACATCAGGCATTACTCTTGCTTCCTCAGGTCTAAAACTCTTGTTGGCTTTGGTGTTGAAACTCTTAAGTATCTTGCCTTTTGGGGGCAGGCCACTATTTCAGGGTAGAAGTAAGAGTTACCTGATGAGGTTTTTGGAAGATTTACATCCATTGTGTTACAAATAGGATAGACTCCTGCACTCTAGTCACTTAAAACTTGCTCTTTCTGAGCACATCTGTTAAACTTGCCTGCTAAAATATTGCTGAAGAGGTAAAAGGTTGCAGATGCAGGTGGACGAAGTCCACTTCTTCCTTAAAATAATAATCATGTCTTTTAGCTATGGTACTTGGTTTAAACAGCCTGCTTTTGTCAACAGTGGGTGTCTAGGACCCCATACTGTACTAAGTTGTTGACCAGGAGACAAGAGTTGTCTCCTGGCAGGCTGGATGCAGAGCAGCCTTACAGCCCACCCACTACCTTACTCTGAATTTACCTGAGTGCTGGAAAATTGGGAAAATCTTTCCTCCTGGATGCAACCTCCTCCTGGGCTGTCTAAGCTGTGGATGGCTGATGTGCTTCTAGTGGAGGTGTGTTACCCTTCCCAGTCCGATACTGGTTGGTTGTGTTGCTGACTCATTTATCTTGGTCCCATAGCCTACCTGTAATCCATGGCTCCAGATAGGTGCCTTTTTGCTGTGCCCCACGAAGTTTTGTCTTCCGTCTTTTCTCCTTCCTTTGTGTCTCTTGCAGAACACTGTGTGCCTTGGAGTTTTTTACGTACAATGTTTGCAGGATGATTAGCTGCCTGCTCTGATGCCTTCCCTTTCTAGAGATAATCAGCAAGTACCAGTTACCATGTCCTTGCCATCCAGAAGATGTCAAATAATAAGTAGCTTTCACCCACTCAGCACAGTGCTTCCCAAACAGTGGTAATTAAAAACAACTTGGCTTTTCCTTGCTTCATCTGCAAGGAAGCTCTCCTGGTTAGCCTGTGATTTTAAGCTCGGTCTGTGTTGCGGCACAGCCCGGCTTTACCGATGGCATCGCTGCCGTCAGGTTGTAACAGAGTTATGGCATCTCCTTCCCTTGCGTGGAGTGCCCGTGTCTGTGCGCCGCAGGCTCGTTAAAGCTGATGCCCAGCAGGAGCAGTTTATGTTTCTGTAATGGCTTTTATGTTGTTGTCTCATGGAGTTAGGCCTGTCTGAAGACAGCCAGAGTTTAGAGCAGTTAAAGCTTCTGATGGAGATTACCATAATTATAAGTGATCAACATTCAGTGCTTTCCCCCCTCCACCCGCCCTCCCAGCACAGCTTGTCTCGGGTCAGGCTGCAGAGAGGCCTCTTGGAGAAAGTGCCTTTATGGTGACATGCATGCTCTGACACCGTGCCCAAAGGGTGACTCACTGCCTACCTGCAGGACCATCAGGTTTAAGTTGCTGCTGTGTTTCCACCGAAGGCAACTGAATCGGCACTGTGCTTGTCAGTGCTGTTACTGATACTCCTTACCTTCACCTGTTCGTTTGCATTTCAATCATGACCTAATAGTTTACATAATTGTGATTCTTGTTTTGTTTAAGTGGTATTCCCCACAGAATCGCTTAAGAATGCACCTACAGAAATCCTACTTAGCAATTTTCTCTTGATCACACCCCTTCCAGCACTTGCTAATATATTTTGAGGTAATAGCCAAGAGTCATGATAGTGAAAAAAGGGTTAAAAGCAAGAAATACAAGTACATCCTGGATAGATGAATCCATTTTTCCACTAATTAATAGCATGCTTCCAACAATGGAAAGCTATTAAAACATGAAGGTATGTTTTGTGAATCACATTTATCAACCACTATACATGCTAAAATTCCATTATTTATTCTGTATTTTTAACATAGCATATGGATTTTTTCATTCATATGTGGAAAGTAGCAACAAAAACCTTTTTTTGCCTCCATTTAAGTGTATATTCATGCAAAAATGAAAATGTAATAAGAACAGTACATTCTTATGTCAACAGTAACCTTTAAATGGTGTTCTATAGATAAAACTGTGAATATTGGAAAAGAGAAAAGAAAGATAAGTGGTTCCCGTATTCATCTTAGTCCAAAATCTATTCTACCCACTGCTGGTTGCTGGCATTGTTTGATGATATGACAGAGTAACAAAGAATCAGATTATCAGAAAAGGAGATTCCCAATTTAATAGTTACTTGCAGAAATCAAAGTAGTTTTTCCTTTATCTTAACATCTCAAAAATAAGTAGCTGCTAAATTTCAAATCATGTAGCCTTCCTGATTTATCATCATATCATGGATGCACTTGGCTGTCTAACATCAGGGAATCCAATAACTCCTGTCACATAAGAAGAAAAGAAAAAATCCTATTGGATAATGGTTTGCATTCTCCCCTACAGTGATTTATTTCTGTCACAAGACTTAATTTTATCACGAGGCAGATGCTCCATCTATATCAATGCAGTACATTCCTGCATTCGTTTCACACCAAAATTGTACCTGATCTATTTTCCAATGCATTTTGGCTTATTTAGTACATGGAGTGATTAGATGGTGTTTAATCACATGTGTAATTTCCAGTCTTCATAATTCTCAAGCATAATAAAGCGAGGCCCATGTAAAGAAGCATAATATTAAATTAAATTGCAGAGAGTAGCAGTTAGAGATGCAGCTGGTGTTAACATTTCGATCTCTAGCGTGTCACGGCAGAGCATGTCAAGTGGAATAAGCCGAGCTTACTCAGGTGATCAGGTGATCAGCCCAAGGAGAGTATGCCAAACTTTGCCTTGCATTAATTTCTCTTAGGCTATAATGAAAAAAATAGTCATTGCACCTTCTCCTTTGAAATCTGCAGCTCCCCCAAGTGCAGAAAGCCTATCCCGTGTGTTTTAATGAGAAATGCATGTCCTATCAACACTTTCCCCCACCCTTCCGTCTGCCACTTAATACAGATTATACTCTCCCGAATAATCATCTTTATTCGGCGGGGCAGCTGAGGTCCACAGGTTGGGATCCTCTGCCAAGTGTCATTACACCATGAGGGTGGGCTGTGGCTGCTTAGCTGGCCTTATCCACACCGCTGCCAGCTGAGCTGAGCTGCCTCCCTGGGACACGGAATGGTCCCAGGGAAGGGCTGTCAGACTGCTGAACTTCTCAATCAGCAGAGGATATATGTGATTCCTGTTCTGACATTCTGCCTGGAGGACCATCTATTGTCAGCTGCCATTGACAAGTGACAGCAGAGTTGTGACTTCCAGGAAGTTTATCTTCTCTTCTCTCTCCTTTTTTCGCTTCCCTTCTCTTCTTATAAATAACCCTTGACTGGCTGCCCTTTCCTTTGGTATGGAGCATGGACGAGTGAAGGTAGGAGCAATGGAAAGTTTCCCAATTTTACAATTTAGTGGTAGCACTGTGAGGGAGTGAATATATGGGAAAAGAGACTGAGGTAATGACAATTCTCAAAACAGCTGTTGTATGATTCAGCTTCACTACTTCAGTTAATTAATCAGCACCTTGCTGGCAACTCTAGGGGAGATACTCGTTAGATACTGGTAGCAAACAGACAATGCTTTCATATCGAGTATGTTCAACAACATCTAATACAGCGATAACTTCCACAAAAGAGGTCAGGGAATATAGAGGCTCGTAAAGGCACTCACGAAGCAGCATTTAATATCCTGGTATAATATGAATGTGCTACATATGCTGCCTACTTTGTTACAGCTCTCTGGCTTAAAACACTGTGGACTAACAACAGCAAACTTTCATGTGTTTGATAGAGGTATTTATCTGAGATAATACTCTTATAGGTATGTTTATATAAGTACTGTGTATGAATGCCCACTGTTCATTGCTGCATTTGTGTAGGATTTCAGAGACCTTACAGTCTAAATGATTCTGTTCTCTTTTTTGCTGCAGGATGAAAAAATGGGAAAACTTAAATCCTTCGTGCAAAGCTATCTTGTAGAAAGTCAAAATGTGGTTTATATAAAAAACCTCAGTTGGGAGAATGCTGAGTCTACATGTTGTCTCTGAGATTCCCCTCTTTCCTCTTTGGCTTAAAAGGAGATACTTTGCATCCTACCTACTAAGTTGATAAGAGCATTCATATTTTATGAGGAATAATGCACAGAAACCTTAAACCAATGAAATTACATCTCTATATTTGTAGTAGATTTTATATTTTAGTACAGTCCTAAAATTGCCATTAATGAACATTAGCTTCAAGTTCAAGACAAAACTGGCTTAAAAAAAAAATGTAACAACCCTGTTAGGACAAACATTTCCTTCTGCCTTGCTGATTTACTGGTAAATTGCAATTCGATGCATTGTAGTTCCTTTTCTGAGACCTCTTCTCTTGCTTTGTTTGCTTTTCTTATTTAACCCTCTTGTAGGTTAGGCAGTAAATTGCAATGAAAGCGACGTGCTTAAGAGACCGAAATTTATTTGCTGTCAGATGTTCCACACATGCTCAGTTTAATTTTTCAGTTGACTTTATTGATTTATTAAGAATGATAATAGCTTGCATATCGCTTCATATGCATAATTTTCAGATAAATCTTCAATATTACCAGCACATAGTCATGTCCATTGTGGAAGGGAGTGAATGCGTTTAAATATTTAATGTGGTGTTTGTGGAGTTCAGCACCGGCTGGTTTTATGGGGTTTGGGGTCATTCTGGGTCCGCCCGATGCTCTGTGGAGCAGCAGGTAGTGGCATAACCTCAGGTAGGACTCTGATGCAATTGTAGGAGTCATCAGCTCTCTGGAACAGGTCTCAGAGTTGTATTAAGCAATTTATGTGGACAATTTATCCAGTCTGCTGCCATGTACTGATGTAGACAATTATAGCTCCAGCTCTTTAATGAAACGTACATTATGGTAGAAAGAATATCATAGTTTCTATTATACTCAGGGGAACTATAAAGAGAAATGTCCTTTTTTAAATTAGCTTTACGGCACTGAAGCTTTTATGTATTTACATGCAAGTACGCTATTAACCCAAACTACTTGTTTTGAACTTGCTCTGTTGTCAGCTCATGGGAAGTGTCATGGGCTGGTAGAAAAACTTCTTTTGTGCCTACCTTTAAGCACTGCTGGCCTTTCATGTTAATGGGAGCCTGCTAAAACTTCCACTTTGCTGCAGTCATTCAGACGACAGTGAGAACAGGATGCTGTCTTAATCTTCCCTAATCTGTAGCAAAAACCTGAGATAAAAAAGGACTTTTGTCTAATCCGGCCTCTCAGGTATGGTTTACTTTAGATTTGAGCTATAAATATCTTTCTTTACTTTGTTCTTCTGCGAAGCAAACTGTTGAAAATGGGGCATGGATTCATTCTTCAGCTGCCCATTTGAGAAAGAGAGAAAGACCCTTTATAATTTGGAAAAGAGAAAAATAAAGACAAGGCTTTTGGTATGTGTTCTCCATTTGATGAGTGTACTGTATTGTAGAGCTGCCTGTTCCCTGGGCAGCTGTGGACACGAGGCACCCAGTGCTGACTGCTGTCAAGCGTCAGGAAGGTCCAACCTCTGGTTTCAAGGGTTGAAGACAGGTCCATCTCTACTTGAAGGAATTGTCTCCATAAACGTTGGTTTTAATATTTTAGAAATATATTTGTGCATTTGTGCTTAATCATTCTTATCTAGTAAAAATAAAAATCGTACTATGAAAAGAAGAAATGGAGTGGGAGAGAGACTATGCTTGGAATGAAATAAAATTAACAGCTTTGCCTTTGACTTCTGTCAACTCAATATTTCATCTGCATTTTCTCTGTTTATATACTCCACATGTCTCAGATATTCCTAAATCACAGTAGTTCTTCAGTAGCAGGCCAATCCAAACACAAGTGAACTCAACAGATTGTTTTCCTTTGTTGCCTGTAATGATGACAGATGAAATACTTGCACCACTACAGTCCAGTTTAAGTACTGTTTCTTGTCTGAGGACAGAATTTGGAAAGGAGGAGTAGTTAAAAAGTGAATGCCAGAGATATTAATTGGAATGACTTGATATGAGTGGCTATAAAATTAATTGAATGTCTGAAGTCTTTCAATTATTCCTGGTTTCTTTTGCAAACTTGGGGGGGGAGGGAGGAGGCAGAATTAGAAATTAGAAATGGATGTAAGAAAATTGCTGCTCAGAATTTACATGATATCCCAAACCAGGCTTCAGCAAGACTTTTCATAAATCCCTCGTACAAGTGTTATTATCATTTCCATGTCTGGATGAGGCGTCTATTTAAGGTTGTCGCTGGGCTAAGAAGAAAGCAAACTTATGTCATCTACCTGGGCATGGCTTTTGCACATCATTTACTGCACCCTCCGAAATCATAGCAATCCTTGGATGTCCTTGTCCAGTCTGATTCAATTTTCCTTTCATTTGTTTGGGAAACCTACTGAAAAAAAAAAACCCTCCTTTTGAGGAAAAAAAACTATCAGAGCCCTGCAAATAGGTTAATTCTGAAACCTGTAATGTTTTCCATGTACTTATGCAGGGAAAAGGTAAAGGGTGGATTTTATAATCCCTTGAAACCATGTGTGTATATCATAGATATAAAATGGAAGAGAAAAGGTTGAATTTGGATCTATAGTCATTCAGAGTCAGAGAGTAATGATGACAATGTCATCGGGTAATGAGGGGCTAATGGGGCTAAACTTCATCAATTAAATCCTTTCTCTTTTATAGATTCATAGATTATAATGCCAGAAAGGAATACTGTGATAATCTAGTCTGACCTCGTCTTACAACATATACTATGAAACTTCCCTGAAATAATTCTTGTTTGAACAAGAGCATTTATTTCAGAAATAAAGCATCCAACCTTGATTTAAAATTGCCGTGGTTGGAAATGCCTGAGAAACCTTGATAAATTGTTGTAATGGTTAATTATGTCTCTCTGTTAAAGGGGCCCACCTTCTCTCTCCTCTGAATTTTTCTCTCTTCAGAGGGACGTGGAGAAGTGTGATCTTTGTGTGCAGTAGATGTGATGAGGTGTAGGTCACTTGGGAGTTTCTCATCTTCAAATCTGTCAAATCTGATTTCCTTTTATGACAAGGTAACCCACCTAGCTGATCAAGGGAAGCCAGTTTATGTAATCTTTTTGGATTTCAGTAAAGCTTTCAATACTGTCTCTCACCATATCCTTCTGGACAAAATGTCCAGCCCACAGCTGGATAAACGCATCATGCAGTGGGTGAGCAATTGGCTCACAGGTCGAGCACAGAAAGTGATAGTGAAAGGGGTAACATCAGACAAAGGATTGGAAGGGATACTAAGCAAGTTTGCACATGACAGAAAACTGGGAGGACCTGCTGACTCCCTTGAAGGCAAGGAGGCCCTGCAGAGAAACCTTGGCAAATGAGAGGGCTGGGCAATCACCAACCATATGAAGTTTAACAAGGGAAAGCACCTGGGATGGGGCAGCCCCAGATGTTCATACGGACTGGGGAATGAGAGGCTGGAAAGCAGTGCTGTGGAAAGGGACCTGGGAGTCCTGTTTGATGACAAGTTGAATATGAGTCAGCAGTGCCCTGGCAGCCAGGA
>VZRE01010443.1:54394-87916 GCA_013396775.1 Cephalopterus ornatus | reverse complement strand
TGAGAAAGACATTAAGCTATTAGAGAGTGTCCAAAGGAGGGCAACAAAGATGGTGAAGGGCCTTGAGGGGAAGCCGTGTGAGGAGTGGCTGAGGGCACTTGGTCTGTTCAGCCTGGAGAAGAGGAGACTGAGGGGAGACCTCACTGCAGTTACAACTTCTAATGAGGAAAAGAGGAGGAACAGGCACCGATCTCTTCTCTGTGGTGACCAATGACAGGACCCAAGGGAATGGCCTAAAATTGTGTCAGGGAAGGTTTAGGCTGGAGATTAGGGAAAGGTTCTTCACCCAGAGGGTGGTTGGGCACTGGAACAGGCTCCCCAGGGAAGTGGTTACAGCACCAAGCCTGACAGAGTTCCAGAAGCATTTGGACAATATTCTCACGCACATGGTGTCATTCCTGGGCCTGTCTTGTGCAGGGCCAGGAGTTTGACTTTGCTGATCCTTGTGGATCCCCTTCAACTTAAAATATTTTGTGATTCCGTGATTCAAATAAGCACTTAAAAGTAGTGGGGACATCAACTGCCTCTGCATATCAGGATGTCTTGCTATCAACTAAGTAACAGCCAGTGAGTTGTTCCTTGGTGTGAAGGACACAATTTGCATCCTGGGACTTAACTGTGCTTTACAGGTTTGCCAGTGATAGTTACAGGGGCAAAATTCGCTTGGAGCAGATACTGTTCAGATGCTTTACTTGACTGTCTTTCTCCTGCCATACTATCTGTCTCTCCTCTTTGCTTTGAGAACCAGTCTCTTTGCTTTGAGATTCAGTTTTACAGTAGGATATAGAGCAGGAATGGAGCAGAGTTCAGAGGGAGTTACTAGCCTTTGCAACTTTGTTCCTAACCTAGGCACTTCTTCACATTCATCTCCTTGCACTTTCTCCCAGTAGTTTCCCTGCCAAGTGGCATCCTTTTGATATGACAGGGATACAGAAAGCATTCCATAGTAGTTAGCAGGGAACACTGAGAAGAGAAGGAAGGAGAACTATCTCTACAACATGCATCTCTGTCCTCAACCCAGCTTTTGCCAGCTGCCTCTTCAGAGGAGGAAGGAATGAGATGGGTTTCACGGTCCTGTTGAAAGTGGAGAAAGGCATGTCAGCGTGAGGGGTAAATCATGTAGCAAAGCTTTGTTCTCCATCATAAGCCTCTCTGCACAGCCCAGCCCATGCTTGAGCTGGCCCCAACCGCAGCATGTTCCTGTTGTGGGTGCTCATCTAGAAAATGGAATTAGAAAGGTTTTCTGAGAGCCCAGAAGAAAAATTACTTCTCTTAGTAATTAATGGTATTTGCACACACCTAGCATTTTAATATTGTTCAAGATTTTGCAGGCACTAGAAAGTCCTGCGCTACTGATTTGGATGTCTTGCAAATGAGGGACACAAAAATAAGAGGAATCAGATGTGGGAATGTGAGATTCTGGAATGGAGAGCCATTCCATTATGACATTTCTTATCAGTATTAGCTTCCTAGATTTTCATGTGGCTCATTCCAGTGTCTCTCCATATTCTGCCCATTCTCTGCAAGGAGGAAATCTTTTGTATTGAACAGAGTATTTTTCCTGTAGTTTTGTGAAAAATAGTTGTTACTTTTCCAATTGGAATAACTTGTGAAATCCATTTAATTAGCAGGCCGATAGTGTTGTGACTGTACTCTCTGTGGGATTTAGTCTCCATTTCATGCAGTGAGAAACAAAGACCCTCTGTTTGGTGGCTGGAGATGCTCAGTTCAGTCCCACAGGGGCCGCCCCATCTGACAACAGTCTGTCATTTCATTTTTCCTGAAAACAGGAATTCTGAGAGAATAAGGATTGCTTCTGGCCAGGAGTTAGGGCAGCCCTTAAAACTGGTCAAACGAGGATATTCAGTTTACATTTTAAGTGAAATGTGTATTTATGCTTTTTCTGTAAGCTGAAAAGCCCTGAGTATCTCAGGAGGAGTTTATGGCCTTTCATCATTTTCATTGATCAGGATCAACATTAATCAGGTAAATTAACCTGAAAACGCCTTTACCTCTCACCATCACGAAGCAAAACTCCTTCAGTCCTGTCCTCCAGCATTTTCATCAAATTTTTTTGGCTGAGAACAGAAGGTAGAGAACACAGAAGTGCCAGCCATCCACAGCTCTGAGGTGAGGCTGCTTCTGCAGCAAACATTTCCCAAAGAGCTTCCTGTGTCGGTGGTACCTACACAGCTCCAAGGAGTTGGTATCACCGGAACACTGGCCTGTGAACCTCCACTGTTCCTGAAATACCTATTACTGCTCCTCAGCTGGAGCTCTGTCTCCAGAGAGGCCAGCTGGGCTCCTGCTGCTCTGAAAGGGCAGATAAATTGGGTTCTTGAAGGCAGATGGCAGTTTCTTATGGATAATGTAGTATTCCAGTAATTACTGTAGGAAAACGATGTAACCTAATGTGTATTAGTTCTGCTACTATAATCTAAAACGTATTAATATTGTGGCAGTACTGTTCCGTTTAATGGTTGCATTAATACATATGCTGTGGATATTATGGTACACTTGCATTTATGTTGCATATTTCACCACAATATTTACAATAGTATTACTTGCAAAATTATGGACAAAGTTGCCTGATTTCATGGGTGGGTCCTACCACAAATAGTGGATTTCATGGCTTGTTATAGATTATTAGGAAAGTCATATGTGGGATATGACATATTAATATAGCTTAAGTAGTTATCAATACAAATTTTATGAACAATAAAACCAAACACCAGTCTCTCAGCAGTAAAGCTATTAGGATACATCTTATAGCATTTGTATTGAAATTTCTGACTGCTCTTTTTTTCCTAGGTATCAAGTTCAGTCAGTAGTGAGAGCACTCAAATGGTGAAAACTAGAGTCGGTAGCATACCTTTCATGAGGACTCAGGCATGATTGCACAAGTACTTCTTGCCAACAAAAGTAGTCCAAAACATGAAACAAAATAGTCCTTTTAAGTTATGTCCAAAAATACCATTATAAATGCAACCCGTTGTTAGTGTGTTTTGCTTCCATATGCTGTAGGTATAGTATCTTGTTACAGCTTTCTGCCCAACTCGCAGGGAAATAAAGCAGCCCAAGTCTTCTTAAATATTAGGATGTTTGGCTTGATTTGTCATATGCCTCTAAGTCTCTGATTTGAGTTTTTCAGCCATGAAGGTACCCATTATACAGACTCCTGTGTGTCCTTCCCTGCCAGCAGCCACTCCAAACAGCAGCTGAAGTACTGGTCCAGTCGGCAGTACTTGGAGGCTCCACTTTGCTCACTCTATTTCAGAGACATAAAATGCACTGCACTGGGAGGAAACAAATCCAATCATAATTCTTACTGCTATTTTCTGATGTCTCAGTTTATTTTTCTGTTATCTAGAGCTGTATTGCATATTTTAGGCTACAACACTGGTAGGATCTGTTTAAAGACAATTAAAATGCAAAATTTTAAGTTACATGGGAGTATAATTTTATATGATTTACTGTCCAGTTTTTGCCAAGCACTCCACTGTCACCAGGATAACATTTGGTAAATAACTGAATTTAAGGAGTATGCTAGCCACAAGGTTTTATCAACATTAGGTTTTTTTTCTTTATCTTCTTTGAACAAGCTGTTTCATATATTGGAAATTTGTTAAAGAACAGAATAGGACTTACACAAAAGGACTTAGCATTTAACATTTTCACACGCTATTGAATTGTTAAACTTCAAAGATTTTTTCTTCTGATTGCTAAGCCTTAATTAAAGCAGATTGCAAAATACTAAGTGTACAGTGAGAGATTTGCAGAAGAGATTTGGAATCAAAAAATCTCAGCGATGGTTTAGTTACATTTTCTTCTGACCTCTGAGCACAGAAGTTGCCTCAGCCGAGGCTCTGAGAGTAAATCCTGACAGCATTAAAGTCAGTAGCAAATTCACTCAATCTCTGGAAAATAGGCCCTACAATTACAGACTTAAGAAGCTCAATCTACTTACTTCATCCAAGAGGAGGATGTGAGATGATGGGATGATGGTCTACAAGGTATTACCCGAAGACGATACCTGCGATAGCAGATAGCTCCTTAATCGAGGCAAAAGAGGCAAGATGAGATGCCAGGGTTAAAAGATGATCCCAACAAATTCAGAGGAGAAATTTGCCACGCTTCCTCAGGAGTCAGATCCCAAGCTTTGGTGACAATGTTGCTTGGGAGGGGAATTAATTCCCTGCTGGGAGCTTTTAAGTCAGATTACAACTTCAGAGCCTTGTTTTCCCCAGAGAGTGGAGGACCCTGCTGGGTTCCTGGTGCCAGGACCTGTGGAAAGTCTAAGGGCAATCAGAAGTTTGCTCCCAGAGAGTTTTATCAGTTTTGGCCCTGCAACTTCCAACCCCATCAAGCTTCACCCAGGCAATGCCATTCCCATCAGCTGTGCCATGGACATGTGGGTACATGTCACACATGCTAGTCACAAGAGAAGTGACAGGGAGTAGCTGGAAAAGCAAACTTTAAAAGCAGGTGGGTGAGACCAACCTAGGTTTGGACTAAGATGCCCAAAGGTTGATGGTCCCAAAACCTACCTATTATCAGGGGCCAGCAGACAGCAGTTACTGCACTTTGGTGAGTGACATCACTTCTGAAAGAAAAAAATTAGAATTCCTCCAGAATTAGAATTTCCTCCTCAAAGACTGATGGATGGGTGTGGGGGTTAATGCTTTCCACCCAGTCCCTCACCACCCTTCCCTCCTGAGAAGCATGTCCTCTGCCCTGTGCCCCATGGGGACGTGGAGGCCAGGCTCCCCACACTGTGTCTTCCATGTTACCTGGGACTTGATGTGGCTCATCCAGGTCTGCAGTGGGAATGGGATGAGGGGAAGTTGTCCTGGCATACAACCTCATTTGCAATAAAAAATGGTTTTCTGTAATGACACAGGTTATTATTCAGAAGATAGAGTGGAAGGAGGATTAGGACTCAGTCATAGTTGTGTGTTCGGTGTTGTGTGTACTGTGCACAGAGGATGATGTACCTAAATTACGTATCCCCAAAGGCTCCCTGACAAATACTCTGAGAGCCCTCAATAGAAAAATAACTAAACCAAACCCACTGTCTACTAAACCTGCCATTAAAAGACCAATTCCATAAGCACTATTTTTTTCTTTAAATAGTTCTGGGGTATTTTATCGAGCCATATTTTCTCAGACTTTGGGGTTCTTTAGAACAGGGTTTAGGTCTGAGAATTTAAGTCAAAAAGTGGTTGTATTTAAACAACCATAGCTTTAAGGAAAACTATTATGAATACCCTTTTTTTTTTCTCCTTATCCAAGCTCTATTCATCTCATGTAAATGTTTCAGAAGCAGTTTTACTCTGCCTTAAGGCATTTCAGATACATGCTGGTAAAAGCTTTACCTTATGGTTTTTTACTCTGAATTCCCTAGTATTCAGCAGCAGGTTTAGGACATCAATAGGTAGCAACGACTAACATGAAAAAGTGAATTAAATCTTTTTCTCCTGAGAGACTTCACATTTTCCACATTGTTTTAGGAATGCTGTGCTCCCTCCTTACTGTCAGAGATAGGTCTTTCTTAGAGGAGCTCAACAGGGTTTCCCACAGGCATATTACCGTGCTTATAGCTTGACAGCAGTCATGGCAAAAACAAAATCTACATTTTAATGACATTGTGATTATCATTAAAATTGGGGACAAGTCTATTCTTAACTTCCTGTGATGCACCAAGGTGTTGCAATAGTATTTGTGATATGCAGTGGTATTTAGAAAGCCGTTGTGATACCCTGTGAGTGGAGTTTGCAGCTGAAAGCAGTGACCTGTCAGATGTAAGATAGTTTAAATAGACTTTTGCTTATTGCAGTTATTCAGTGATGAAATTGTACAGTTAGTTGTAAATCCCTGGGATTACTCCCTTCCTTCTCTAAAAGGGAACAAAAAAACCTTTTCATGGCCTTTCAGGTTTCTGCTGTTTGTTTTAACACTTAAAAGATCACTTTAAAATGACATGACATGCATTGATGGCTTTCATGTGATATGAAAAGTTGGTTTTATCATTGATTCCTTTTAATATGTTAAGACTAATATTTATCCAGTTTACATTTGTGGAGCAAAGTCTGTTCTAGTTGATTGGGGAAGAGGCTTTTTCATGTGCAACACTGTGGAGTTTAAATGATGTGTTTACAGGCAGCAGGAGAATTTTCTCTAGTGCTTCTGTAATGGTGCAGTATTACTGTAACAATACCACTGTATATTTCCGAAATAGTGATATTTTCACATAGATTCTTCCAATAATACCAGGTTTGGTCTTCCCCACAAACCATCCAGTAGATTGACTAACACTTCTGATTGTGGGACAGTGTGAAAAGGCTGATGCTATTTAGAAGTAGATAAAAGAGAAAAACCTGAAGCCCAAGAAAACATAGTTTAATGATTTTTCTACAATGGCTTCACAGCCTCTCGATACTCTCCAGTTGTCTTTTTTTCTGCTTTCTAGTCTAGTGTGCTACTTCTAGGCTGAGATTGATATAAGTGATTTGCATGTGGTTTACTTTATTAGTAGAATAATAACATACACATATATATGATCTGGAAAAAGAGGAAGAAAAATTCCTCATGAAATCTGTGATAGAGAACATGATGTGTACCTCAGGAAAATATCTAGATTATATCTCATCCACACGATTTAGGCACATAGTGAACCAGTCCTCCTGAAGTAAATATGTACATTATGAACAAAAGAGAGGTCCACATAATTTAGTTTCATAATCCCTAATTAATTAGATTCCTAATCCAGAGTTGTCTCTGTGCAGGCTTTCAAAGGCATCTACTTCTCTTTCTTGATTACAGAGGAAATTTCCACCCTCATCTCCAAAAACCCGATGGATTGGGTTGAGCAATAGTGGTGAAGAAAGCCTGGAAACTGGAGTGACTAGGAGCAATAGGATGAAATTTGATTTAAAATATGGAACGTTGCAATTATGCAGAATTGTCTATGTATATGGACTTATGATGGAAAGGGGAGACTTTTTGTAAGCAGCAGAAAGAAGAAAATGAAGGGGAACATTTCCACGCTCAGATTGCACAAGGGTTTTCATAAGCATCACTCATACACACTCACTTCAGTTTAGCTACTGCTAGATAATTTTATTGTGATGCCTGTTTTCAGTGGAACTTCTACAACTTAATCAGTGTTCCTTGACCATTGAAAGTTTAAAGGCAGAAAACTTTCTCAAAAAATGTCTGTACTAAAGGTACTTCAGTTCTGCAGAACAGCAGTGGCTTCAAAACTTAACTTTGAAAATCTGGTTCCTGCCTGGATGCCTGTTTTGTTTGGAATCCAGTTAGCTAATCAAAAAATGTGCAACATTTTCTCTTGACTAAGTTGCAGCAGCTGTATAAATATCAAGCTGTTATTCTGGGTAATCAAACAATGGGAAAGTTGTTTATACTGTGTTATTGCTAATTAATATACATCCAGAAGTACTTTAAATATATATGCAAACATACATTAATCGTGTTTTAAAGGCAAATGTGGGAAGAGAAGAGCTTGTAAGACTAGCCATGTAGATGTAGAAACCATTAATGTTTCCGATATCCTGTGGTAGGAAGAAATATATTAAAAATTGATTTTTGGGTTCTGCCTTTTTCTTGGTAACATTTAAAATAAAGGATATAGCAGAAAGTAGCCTTTAAATTGATATTTAAAAGCTTTTTATGTTTGGGGTATGTTTTTTGGTATTGTTAATGGGTTTGTATAGCAGAGTAAAAAGGTCAGCTTCTGAATATGACAGTTTTATTCATCTATTAAAAAAAATAGATGAGTTTAGCATTCATTAATTATTTAAATATCAACCAAAATATTTGGCACACTGCTACAGTAAGAAGTATTCTTAAAACAAGGCTCAGAAAAGTGTGCTGTCCTTTGAATAACATGAATGCAGCGCAGGAGGGTGTACAGCATTAACTCTCTCTCACCTTGCAGCAAGGTGTTGCTTGCTGCTATATCTTCACACTGTGTGCAGCGAGTGAGGAGACGTGTATTTGTGGGACTTCCATTGCCATGATTCAGTCTTCAACCCTCTACACTTTTATAATTGAGGAGCCTCTCTTCATCCAAGAAAAGTGAACTTTAATGTGTTTCATAGCTTCTCCCAGTTAAAAGCCACACTGTGTTGAGCAAGCAGCCCTGTCAGGTTGTTTTCTTTTAAAAAGATGCTTTGGAAAATAGCAGTCCTTCCTAGCTTTTGGGTACCTCTGAAACACGACTCTGAGGAACCGCAGCAGTATGGAGTTGCTCTAGACACAGTCTCATTAATCAAATCCTAGCTCTAACACTTTTTTTTTAATATAACTTTCTCAAATAACATGAATTTTTTGAAGAATACCATAAAACTAGTGTTGTCAGGTGTTAAGATTTACAGTGTTTTGTTCTAATTCAGCAGAACTCTTCAGGGATATGGTTCTGTAATTTTTTTTTGCAAGTATTTTTTAAATCTTCAGTACAGTCATAATGTTTTGAAGTGCTAATTGCCAAACCTCCTAAAGTGTATAAAGAATGACATTTCATACAGCATCATTGATCATATTTTTAGGGACTCTGTTGATGGATTAATAAACCATTGTAACCTTCTGTGCAAAAAGAAATGTTGATAATAAATGGACTGTAATCTAAAGAGCCTACTGCTAAGTGAATTGAAGTTGCAGCAGTAACTGAAAAACTGTATAATTACAGTATCACGAAGACAAACCCCCGATGTCGAAGTTTACTTTCCCAGTTGTCTTTGCAAAAAGCTGCTCATGGAGGTCAGGAGCACATTGTCCTTTGGCTGTCCCCACTGTTTGACTTGCCAGTGAGGCACTCAGGGTGGGTGGCACTGGGTCTGGGCAGTCCATCCGACCTGGAAAGAACCTTTCTACAAATACTTATTGAAATTGTTCTAACAGATGCCATTCAGTGCACTGTGGCAAAATTTTTAGTGCCTTTTTGATGTTGGCATAGCAGCTGTAATACATGAAAAGTAAAAATTTACATGGTAGGTGAAATAATATATAAAGAGTAATCAGTAATTTAAAGTCAGGTACCAAACATAAAGGTGTCATTTAGCACTGGTTTACATTTTTGCAAACTTTAGGTCTTGTTCCTTGAAGTTTGATCACCACAAAACCATATGGATTCATTTTAACTATTTAATCATTATGAAAATAATTCATTCTTATTTGCATTTTTATTTAATTTAAGTTAGAGAGCAGGTTAAAGACAGAAGGAGAGAGGATTATGATAAAGTCTTCTACATGCACACTGGGGTCAAGTCAGCTTTCTCATCAAGCCGTAACCTGCTAGGACATTCCTCCCTGTTTTTACTTCCGAGCTTGTGTCTCATCAGCCATGCAAGGGGTATCTTCGTAAGTGGTTTTGAGCCATTGTTCTCACAATATGTACAGGATCTGGTGGGTTGTCTGTGAGATGCTGTATCCCTATATTAAATGCCTCAAACTCCAAGCCTTCCCATGACAATTCTGCATTTGCCTTATTTTTCACATTTGTTTTTCATGTTTTTAAGAAGTAAAGCTATGCTGTAGAGTGGTATTGCTAATGCAATTCAGCGTCAGCACATGACATAGAATCACAAAAATAACTATCTGGACCCTTTATACACTCACACATGTGCGTACCTATGTACCTGTACATATTCATATACATACCTGTGTATAGCAAGGTTTTGCATTCTGGTCCCACCCGATGGTACCAGCATACCAGCATACCCACCATATCCACGTCAGTCCTGTTGTGCTGTGAGAAAGAGACAGACCTGGCTGATCCCACTCTCCAACTGCACTGGTCTCCATAGCACTGCTCTCCTCTTTGGACTGCCTGGGATGGACACGAGGCGACAGCCTGCAGGTGACCCTGTCACGGGTGATGATAGTGACCCAAGGGTGAATGTACAGAGCAACTGCAGATGCAGAGCAGCCCTTTTTGAACGGGGCCTTCCCTGTGAAAGGAAGGATGTAGGGAAAACCACAAATTTTTAGACCCTTTCTTTTATCATAATTGATGTTTCCATCTTATTCTTCTGTTCCTCTAAGTTATGACATTGTGTCCAAAACGACATTATGATATTCCCTCAAAATGTCATGGCATGAATGAGTAATTTCTGCTGAGCGAATCCCCAAAGGGACAATTTGAACTCTCTCTGCTCCTGCTATTGAATCCCATTCAATTAAATGTGGAAATCCACAGTCAGTTAAATGTGGAAGAGGAAAGCTTCATGGGATCTTGCCTGAAAGGCAGCTGTTAGCAGTAGGAAAACATTGAAGTCAGCACTCTTTAGTGGTGTTTCTTTTGTAAGACATACATTAAAAGAGCTGAAATCTCTTGAGATGCTTCTGATAAGCACTGATATTAAATGCCATGGTCCTATCATGCTTCTTTAAAGGTAAGCATTATTAATAGAGCACTGTGTCTTTTCATTGTGCTTCAGCTGTCTTAATTCTTTGGTTTCTCTTAGTTATTTTGCTGACTGCTGTGTTCAGTGTATGTATTTTCTGAAATTAGAGTAGCTTTCTTTGCTTTAAAAGAAACAACTCTTCCGCTTAACATTTTAGATGGCTTTGGTTACTTTAGTATCTATTCTTTATTAAAGAATTCAGTGGTGGTGGTGCTGCTGTTATTATCATCATCATTGTCATCGTCATCACCATAATCATCATCCTGAGACCTGGTGGTGGCCAGCTTTACTGCAAGTCCTTCACCCTGGAACTTTTCTGGAAGGCACCTGTATTTTGCTCATCTGTGGCTGAAGCCTGTACATCTTAAAAAGATGCTTTATCAAAGCAAGTGTGATCTCTGCTAGCCTCGACGAAGAACTTTAATATGCACAGTATTTGAAACAATCCTCATTTTCAGATCATAAGCACACTAAATAGGACATTTTTTTGTGTTTTCTTCTTCACTGCATACTCTAGATCTCTGCTCCATCTGCTGCAGTTCTCTGCCCTGTGCTCCAGTCGCTTCCATGTAAGTCTTACAAGGAGCACGTAAAAGCTTGGTTGAGCACCTTTCTCAAGAATTTAAAATGCTATCAATAGAAGTTATTGGTTCATTGTTCAGCATTTCCACATGCAATCAATAATAGTTCATGTTTTCAAACAAAACTGCAAAATAATAACTGTCATTGTCTCATTTATAGTCGGCTGGAAATCTGTGGTGAATTACATTTCAACTGGAAAATGGAGATTATTGAAAGAACAATACACTTGGTGGATCATCAGTGCTAGTTGCCAGCTTGTGTTTATCCATGAACTCTTCTAACTTGCATATATTCTCTTCCTGTAAACCATTCTGTGAAGTGTCTGTATCAAGTAGATAAATGCTGTTATTATAATTTTGATAAATTATAATTTATCAAAAACCTTTGCTGAGAGAAACTCTTTTCAGACTTAGTTTTCCAAGGGTAAACTAAAGTGAGGGCCAGTGTTATTTGACTAAACCATCCTTACTTCCTATGGTAGCAAATTAAACAGTGGTACTTTACATCGATGGAGCATGCACTTCTTTTCGCATGAGAGATTGCCTATTGGGAAAGGTTGCCTTTACATTCAATTAAGGCAGAAATGTTTCATGCTTACAGGTGGGTTTTTTCATCCATGTGGAGTACACCAAGTTATTGAAATGTATGTGAAATACTACTGTGTAGTGAGAATGCAGTTCTGTTCAACGAAAGAAAAGGGTGCATGAAATTTTAGTATAGACGGTTGGCTTTATCTTTAAGGAACATTAAAATGGACATCAAAAAATATAGTAATGTAGCGGGTTTAAAAAAAAAACTAGCAAGGAGAAGCACATGAATTTGTGTGACAACCAATTTCATAGCAGAAACTTTGCAAGAAAAAATTATGTATGTCCAATACTGATAAGACGTTGTGAGTGTACATTTTCAGATGTGGTTCTCTTAGTATTCCACCCATCCACGACAGCACTCCAAGAATAGTAAGCACAGTCACCAGCTTTCTCTCCATGAAGGAGGAATATATATAGGGCATGAAACAAAACTTCAGCATACAGAACTGCCACTGCAAAGTTAAGGACCTGACATTGAAAGGAATTTGTAAAATTCCCTTCCCTGGCTCATCCCGCCACTGACAAGCTCCATCCTGCCTCGTGCCATTTCCGTTTCCAGTGGCTTATATATTCGCTGTCTTCTTTCAATACTTCTAGACCTTAATGCATGAGCTGGTCAGCAGTGAGTAAAAATGTATCTATTTAGAGCAGTCACTGACACCTATTAGTCTTAAATTCATTTGCTGGACACAATGTATTTAAATTTTAGCAAAGGTGCTTTTTATCATGGAGCTTTGAGTTCCCTGCCTGAGATATTGGCAAAGGGCAGCAGAAATACGAGTCAGGCTCATAGTCGGTGACATGAAAGAGAGAAAAGCTGGGGCTCGGACCTCTTCCTGATGGCAGCATGTCCTGAGCAGCTGCAGACTGTTTCAGCTGAGCTGTGGCCTGGCAGCATTCAGGGCTCCTTTCAACAACACCAGTCTGGGAGAAGTAAGCAAAATATTAGCTCTCTGTGCATTGCCGTCTTTGCCCCTGAAATAACAATCCAGCCTTCTTCTTCCATGAGTTATTTCTCAAATCTTGTAGAGAATGGCCTTTAGTAAAAAGCATTTGCATGTAGGTAGACAGAGTGATTTTGAGAAGGGTTTTCCTGGGTGTTTATTTTAGACATAGGCTTACTTATGACATTCTCGTGTGACATTCCTGGAGGCTTGATATTTGTGATCTTCACATAGTAATAACGTTCACTGTGGTAGGTAAGACATAGCTATAATAATTACGCCTTACTGATGTTTGATGACAGGATGTTGTTTCTTTTTGTTTCCAAATAAAATCATGAGGAAAGAAAAGAAGAGCGGTAACCTGCTGCCAGGGAGGGAAGGAGTGCCTGGCATGACTTGGGCTAGCTGTGGTAAAGAGGCCAGCTCATGGCTGCTGCTGCTGCTTTGCTGAGAATGGATTTGTGTGCTGAATGTGCTGTCAAGAGCCTGCCCATAAAAACCTAGGAGTCCCCATTTCTGCGACAGGATCAGGCCCTATATCTATAAAGCATACAATATGCAGACAGATGTGGAGATCAGTGACAGCATCATTCTTTTTATGGTCTTCATATGCATAGAAGAAGGCAGGTCAGGAAACTAATTACTTTTTATTTAATGGCTTCTTGATGTTGAGGGTTTATAGGATCACAGAAGCAAAAAGTGTTAAAATCCCATGGACTGAAACCATCACTTCTTTATTGCCTGCCCTTTCATACCAACCCCATTCAGAGATGTTTCATACAACTATATATATTCAGAGCCACTGCTCCCTTCCCCTCACACAAATGGCATTTCATTTTATTGAGATGTAGATAAATGTGCAGAGGAGAGTATTCTGTTTTTTCAGGCCCGCCCTTAATACTATTAAATAATAGTGTAATTAAAGGCTCCAGCAATTTGCCATCTCTTTTCACATAGAATTACTTCAGATGTCTGGCATACACACTCACCCTGTTGTTCAAAGCCATTACAGTCCATACAGTCAATAATCTGCAAATTAAAAATTCAATAAGTAGACGCATTAAAAATTGCTTGGTTCCAATGCAGTCCATACTTGCGATTCAGGCTGTTTAGTGCTGGAAGGCGGTTTCTGAGAAGCAGGAGATGGTGCCACCGTTTCAGGATGCCTCAGCTTATGCCTAACCGCGCTGTAGCTGCAGAACAAGGGCTCACTTCAGGCTGTAGTAAATCTATAGCTAGTATGTGAATAGAGAACATAATAAATGGGCATACATGGCAATTTCTCTCTTAAAACCAAGCTATCCAGGTAGCTTGGCATGCTGGTAGGGTTGGTGCTGATCCATGCATAAATAAAAGGGGAAGTGTATGTCTTACAGAGTTATCAACAGCCCTGCCAGATGTGCCTAAAGCAGACTTCCCTGCTAAGGCTGCTCCAGCCCAGCCTCCCTCCATCTCGACCGGGAAGGGGTGTGGCTGAAAGTCTTCCATTCTGAGAATCACTCAGTAAAGGTTATTGAAGGATTCTGTTGTTAAGTCTTCACAGAGTCTCTTTTGTTTGTTTGTTTGAATTCAGCCTTTTGTTACAGGTTTCAGTGTAGAGAGGTAGAAAGGTTGCAAACCATCATGCTTAATGTTCTTGCTTCCAGTTGTTTTGCTGGTGTTTCAAAACCTAGTTTCTAGTAGCAGATTTTTGTATGAAAACCCAAACCATCAGTCTTGCAAATGTTGCTTTTCAGTGAGTAGTTCCCACTAGGGAGAGGCCACTGTAGTCCAAAATTTATGTGTTCAAGCATCTCTGAGCTTAGCCCTGGTGGGAAAAAACTTCTTACCTTTGCAATGGTCGGGTTGTTAATGCTGAGCACAGTGAAGGTAGTTTTCCTTTCAAACAAAATACATCACTAGGTACTACCTAAAAAGCTTTAGCTACACTCTGGAGGCTCTGTGTTTTGTGCAGTCTTTGGGAGAAGTTCAGTAGGCACAGGTTACTTGGCCCCTTTTAAAGGACATTTAAAGCTGGCAAAATGATCACTCCTAAAAAAAAGCTCTGTTTGTGAACGGCCTTCTGTCTTCACTAGGGTTCCTGTTCTACCCACCAGAAGTGTTATTTTCCACAGCTTTATCCATCTCCACCTTTTTCCCCCGATGTGAAAGGAGCTTCTTCACTGCAGCAATTGTCTCCTTTGAATCCCTGTCAGTCTTTGCCTTTTACGCGAGAGCTGCCATCCGACTGCACAGCACGCTTGGGAAGATGTAAAGCCCCAGATGGCAGTGCCCAGCACAGGCTTCACTTGACAGCAAAGGTAAAAAAAAAACAAACCACTATCAAAGCTACCAGATGACATTAGTTTTAATCATGAATGATCGATGCAAAAATATTTTAGACCTTTACCCACACATGATATTAAGGGCAGTTTTATCTTCATTAATGCAGTGTTGCACAAGTGCTTTACATGTTTCTTTTCCCTCTGGTGAAACATTCACAGGGAGGGTTTTTTTTCTCTCTTCATTGTGGCAAAAGGCAGAAAGACCATGAAATGGGAATTTCTGTCAGATGCCAGGATGTAAGGGTCAAGGCAGTCACAAGCCCAGTGACAGAGGAGACTGTCAACCTTGTACTTGAAGGGGCAGGGACCCCCGCCAGGTGCAGGAGCGGAGCCCTGTGTGCTTTACCTGTGTGCTCTGTTTCTGTCCCAGCTGTACAGGGTGATGAGCAGGTTTGGGGATGCCTGAAAAATAAATTACATCAGTCTACTATGCATAATACGACCTAAAGTGGGAGTAAAATTTTTATTCAGTGTTGAGGAAGGGATAGCAGTGGTGATAAATTTTCATTCTGGTAGGTTTAAGCCCGAGCAAACCTGATCTTTTGGAGGCAAAAAGGGGTTGGATATGATAAGGATGCACAACACTACAGCATGCTGGTGGTCCCTGGTTCCTCTCCCAAGTGCATTTAGCCAAGCAGAACTTAGCCTGTTTATCCTGATAATTAGAATCTAGTTTTCTATTTAATATTTACTAATAACACCGTGCACTTACAGGGTCTTCCAACCAAGCACTTGACAAACCTTAATGGAATAAGCCTCATAGTACTCTAGGGAGGGAAGTGAATACCATTTTGTTTATCATGCTGAAAGAGTAAGATGATGTAATTGTACCTCACTGAGTTTATTTATTTCTTGTCTCCCATTATCTGTCTGATAAAAAACACTAACTAGCAAAAAAATCGATTGTTTTAGAAATCCTTCTGGTAGTTTAACTATAAGACTAGTAACCAGTTTAGACAGAAGCATAATTAGTGTAAATATTTCCAGTAATTCCCTCTGATGACAGCTATTGCATTTGGATATTCACTTGTAGGACATGCAGCTGAATAGTGAAGAGGTTTTCTCTACAAAAACTAAGTTGAGATTGAGTGGGGCACCACAAGTGCACAAAGCGATGCTGTAGGGCCAGGTGGGAGGTGCTGCAGCAGATGGGACCGGCCAAGACAGATCAAGTATTAGGTGGAAGATGTGAAGGGCACCAAAATGTCATTCCATGATTCTGGTCGGGAGGATAAGGAGAGTGTAATGACAAGGTTGTGTGTGCAGAGGCAATGGGGAGATCTCGATCAGGCACTGCTTGTGCAACTAACTTTAGGAATAGTCAAAAGAATTGCTGAATAAAAGGCAGAAGGCGACTTGTATGGGTGATGTGGACTTCTCATGTGAGTTGCTGTTCTCCATTATCAGTACGTCCTGGGCTTTACAGGCTAGAATTACTTACCAGCCTATCATCTGCCTGTGCCATTGCTGGAATTAACACTGTGCTTTATGCAGTTGAAAAAAAAAAGTACTTCTTGGTTTATATAAAGCTGGGACAGGATTTTATTAGTCCTAATTTGAAGGTAGTGCACTAATGGCAGTATTTGTCAGACGGGTTTTTGCAGTGTGAAAGCTGGTAGGAACTGTGGGAAAAGAATCCAGGACAATGATTTGGGCTTGTTTTTACATTCCAGCCCAGAGTGCCTTCTGATACAGCACAACAGCTGAAATGTATAAGGGAAACACATTTTACTTCTTCTGGCTCAGAACAGCAGCAGCAATTTGGCAAATGGGCCTGACATTCCAATCCTGCTGCATTTTAAATGACCAGGTGTCCACTCACTTGCCTGCCTTGTTAGTTGTCAAAAAATGGAGCTTCTTGCTCACTGTGGAGTTCATTCTGTGTGACTGCGTGGTGTGTGATATCTCCCCTTCAATCAACATTATGGCATTTAGTTTTCCTCTCTGATAAGGCAGTGAAGGAAGACTTCTTCATATTGCATATTTTCTTCCTGTCAGTCTGCCCAACAGATACTGCCAATGTTGGGCCATGAGCTACACCAGTTTTGGGGTTTGGACACATCCCTGGAACAAAACGGTGAGGTATCATCTCATTAGAGCTCCTGAGATTTCTTCATGACCCCTGTGTGTCAAGATGAAAATACCCGTAGGTTTGCATTTCAACAGCGATATCTGCTATCTTTTAAAACGTATTTTTAAATATCTACATATGAATGAAAGTATTGCAATAAAACAATACATCAGATAAAAAAAATTATTTTCTCCCTCCATATTTTTCTCTCTTTCTTTCAATCTTTCTTTCTTTTTCTTTCTTTTTCTTTCTTTCTTTTTCTTTCTTTCTTTTTCTTTCCGTCTTTTTCTTTCCTTCTTTGTCTTTCTTCCTTTTTCTTTCTTTCCTTTTCTGTCTTTTTCTTCCTTCTTCTTTCTTTCTTTTTCTTTCTTTATTTTTCTTTCTTTATCTTTATTTTTCTTTCTTTTTCTTTCTTTCTTTCTTTGTCTCTCTTTCTTTCTCTCTTTGGACTCTGTCTACTTCAGATGAGAAGGTCTAACTAGCATGCTGGACTAACTAGCCTAACTAGTATGTTAATTATAGGGATTATCTGTAGACTGTTGCATTCAAGATCTAATTCTGAACTAGAAATGCACATATATATTCATATAATAGAAATACATCAGTACTTCTAAAAATACCATTATAGAATTGAAACTAAATCACCGTGATATTTTTGTTCATTCTTAGTAGTATATCTGAAATATTTGTTGAGACTTCTTTAACTCTAGTAGGCATTGGTTTAGACTCTAAACAAGGCAACCTCAAGGATTTCTGCTTTTTTTTGGCAGCCCTCTTTATATTATAATAATAATGCTACTAATACTTGCAATAATTTTAAGAACAGGAATAGTAACACTGTTAATCTATGATATGCTTTAAAGTACTTCCCTGTGGCATTTAAAAATTCTAAGTATAATTTAGTTTGATACTTTTATGCCATCATAAGTAATTTTTATTCATTTTAAACACAATTCTAGTTGTATAAATCAGCTTTGTTTAGTATGCTCTGCCGATAAGAAAATGTATTTGCACGGTTGTAGGGTGTAAAAAAATTAGCAGTTCTTAATAGAAACATAAATGTTATCTAGTCTTTTCGATACAATTAGCAAGTATCAGCAAAAAATCCTAGCCTTGGATTTGTTTCCCATTCCAGATAATTCATTACAAGCACTGCCTAATAAATTTAGCAGTTTGAAATTGATTTATGCTGAACCTTTGTGGTATTAACATTCTTGTTTTATAATTATGAGCAAAAGGAGCATAACCTTTTCCTAATATATGGAAAAGAGATATGTGGTGTTTCAGAAAAAATCGTATGTCATTGTTTTTACTTTTCTCTCTGTTGTTAGCCATGCTCTCGGTTCTTCAGCTGAAGCTGATGCACAGTGACACATAGTGAAAGTACCAAGACTGCAGCAAAACTATGTGCTTCTGTCTCGTTGCTGGGAATACAGCCGTCTTTTGGCACACTCCATAATTACTGAAGGAGCCTACAGGTCCTTGTGGGGATCTGTCTGGGGTCTTTACTAAGACAAAATTAACAAAATCCTTCGTACTCCCTACTTTTAAATGTTGACACAGACAATTAAGTGATTTTAGACTACTCTGAGCAGCATTGGTTACATGTCTTTGTTTCTCAGAACTATTTTCAACATAATTCTCATTATGAAATATGAAGTATGTTAAGATAAAAGGGGCTTATAATTCATTCTACCCATGAAAGCTACCAAGTACATCCTGTTGTTCTGGATTGGTCCTGACCTGATGCTGAAGTAACATCAAATCAAAGATTTTCTTTTTTTCCCCCCTCTGGATTGGTGGTATCTCTTACAGTTTAAATTCCCATTAATATAGTTAGAGGGGTTGACACTTAAATCCCCAAACAACCTATGTGCAGCTGCGCTCTCTGTTTAAAGGGCAGCTCCTCTCCCTGGCCCCATCCAACCTGTGGTCTGCCGATGTCTGGGCAAGTGGAGCTGTGTCATGGAGCTGCTACGTGGGATCATGAAACAAAAGCTGTTCAGGAAATAGTATAGAGTCTTAAAGGAAAAAAAAAAACTAGATTTCTTTTTAATACTCCTATGTCCTGAAAACTAGACCATGAGCAAGGTTTTCCTCTTACAGCAGATGAGCTTTTTTTTGTTTTTTTTTCTTGGCAAAGTACCATCTCTCCATCCCAAAATTATTAAAAAGCATCCAGTACTGAACAATGAAGTGAGGAGCTTCGTAAGAAGAATGTTTTTTGTCTGCATAAAATGTAAGTTGAAAAGAGAGATTTCTGATCAGTAATTCTGTTTCTACAAAAGGATAACTTTCTATGAATCCATTTTTAATAGGCTATAAGAAATCCCCCACCCTGGTTCTGTAAGAGGCACCCATCTCGGCACTGGAAAGCAGCTGCTGCTTGCAACTGATGTTAAAAGAGATCTTACCTTATTTCACCTGGGTGCTGTATGAGGTCCTGAAAATACCTACAGGTGCCTCATCCTCGTTTCCCACATTCCCTCTGCAGTTTGGGAGCCCCTGCAGAGATAAATTGTGTGCCATGCATAAGGGCAGAAATCCAGAAGAGCATTTAATTCAAGTGTGTGAATAATCTTATTGAAGTAATTTAAAGTAATCGTATGCTCAAAGTGAAGTGTGTGCTTAAAAGCGTTGCTAGGCTGGGGCACGGCCTGCCCCCCTCCCCCAAACACCACACAAAATCAGATCTGTGGCCAGAGATCTACCACGTCAGGCAGGATTGCTTCCCATGCCTTCTGAACTTGAATTTAGTCAGCTATTTTATACTGTAGGTGCTTGTATTTCATGCTACATGAAATACTCCAAAATATTGAAGAGAAGGTTCTCAAGCGGTTAAAAAATACAAAGTGTGAAAGATGTAGTAAGTGAAAATTGCAAATATGACACAATTGATAAAAAAAGTAATTAAAAGAATTATTAATGCTAAAACTAAATTTGTTTTGTGCTATACAAGCGTATGCCTGGGACTTGCCTGTTAACAAAACTGCAATACACAGACACAGTGAAAAATCCCTGTACATTAGAAAACTGCTAGAGTACAAAAATTAAACCTGCCCTTTTTACTTTGTCCACATATAGTCAGTTTGTTCTAAAGACCTTTTCTGTTTTAGTGTCCTGTGTTCTTTGGCTTTGTTTTTGATTGTGATTTTTGAGAAAGTAAATGTCCTGGATAGTGTGACAGAAGATATTATCACACAAGTAATATACATTACATTTAGAAGCTGATAAAATGGATTTGGATTTCCTTTGCTCTGCTGCAGTGTTGATGATGTTTCAGAAAATGTAATATAAAGGGACTTTCTATCTTTTGATAATTTTAGCTATTTAAGACCACTATCAAAACCTGGTTTTGAATGAATGTATATGAGTCAGGAACATGCATGATATTAATAAGTCTCTCTTCCCTGTACTGCAAGAGAAATAGGCTGTGTTATACCACGGTATGTAAACTATACTTTACATGTTTGAAATGCTATTATTTGCCCAGTTAATTCAGTTTTAACTGTCCATTCAATTTCAAAATATAAGTGAGTTCTGTTTACCCAATTTCTTACTGGGTGGATGTTGTGGTATATGCAGAGTATATTTATGGTTTAAAAGAATGATTGTTCAGCAAACTTACTGCATAATAATCCTTACTTCATTGTTATACTGTAAGTGGTTAAAGCCAAGTGTACATGAATATTATAATGTGTTCCTCCAGTTTTGTAGCACAGAAATACATTATAGTGGTGAGCTACTAAGACATTTATTCCAAAGGAAATGCAGAGAGTGATTTAGAAATGCCAATAACAATAATGCAATTACAGTTGCAAAACATCTTAGTTGACCAAACAAATCTTTTCTAAATGCACCTAGAATATTTCTTTAGCACATTTAATTAAGTATATATTCAGCATATTTAGTTTAGGACCCAATTAAGCACCAGAAGCATAGTTGTATAAAATACAGCCCTTGCCTTCCAGGCACTCCAACTTAAATTCAGCAACAGTTGCATTTGGAGCTATAATACTGCTGCAAAGATGGGAAAGACAATACAAGCACAAGAGGCCATATTGCAAAGTGGCACTGGTATCTGCAGTAATTATAGCAATCATTCAGATGTTCTAGCAGTCGATAGGGCTGAACTTTAGACAGGTTGCAGCTCTTAATTTATTAATGCAATATTTTTTCTTTATGAATTTCTCAAGTCAATCTCTTCCTTGCACATTTGCAATTAGTTGTGTTAGAGTCTCTTCAAGTTTTTAGGAATGGATCCTGGTGCAGTATTTACAACCATCTCTGCGTCTCTGGTTTGTATATCAGTGTGTCAAGATGTCTCAGAGGCGAAGAGCAGAACACATACAGGAAAAGTGACAGTGACATGAAGTTACATCTCTCCAAACAGTAAATCATCATGCTGAAGAAGCAGAAGACTTTGACAATAAGGTCTAAACAGAAGGACGTTTTGACCTACAGTATAACACCAGATTAATGGCTCAGTGATGCTAACTGTCCCTATTTCCAGTGGCCAATAAAAAGCTGCTGTTGATGTTTGTCCAGCTCCTGTCCTGTGCAGTCTGGGTGCCAGGCAGGTCGAGGCAGGAAGCAGTGCTCGACATGCGTGCCAGCAGTGACTGTCACTTGTGAGGACAAGGGGCACCATCCAGCTTCCCTTACAGCAGGGGTCTCATGCTCACAGGCATTGCCATCTAACAGGCAATGTTCATATGTGCCTGCCGCTACTTTACAAGGCATTTGCACATATGCCAGGAAATCACTTGTCTCCTCCTATAAAGAAAAGCAGCGCTGCATGTGCCTGGCTGCATGTTTCTGTCTGGCTGCCCTCGCTCACGGTCCAGTAGAGCGGCTCCTCAAGCACGGGGATTTTCACAGCTTCATCTTCCCCTTGCATTGTTGTGAGTAGTAAAGCTATCAGTTTTCTCATGCCGTCCTTGATGTGGTGTAAAGCTTTATCTCGGGGTTAGAGGAGCAAGGTGCCTTTGTGGTGGGTGGTGCCTGTGGAACTAAGTCCCTTCTAGAACTGATGGCAGGGCTATCACTTGAGTTCAGGAGCAGGTGCCAACACTGGGCATGGTGTAACTAATGGCAGAGGCTCTGCGATAGAAGCAGAACCTGCAATGATATCTTTTGCTACTACCATAATTTGTATGTGCTTTCAGGATGGGCATATGGGTCACCTTTCTGAGATTTTTTTTTTGTTGACTGATGATCCCTGTTACAGCAGCATGTCCTTAAACTCCAGTGTGTGCCTGAGGTTAAGGTTAGGCAAACAGTGGAAAAATGCTAAAAGGAAAAACCTCTGAATGTCTCGTAAAGGATTTCTTGCCCTTGAAAAATTGATAGGCTGTCATTTAACCTTGTGGCACCTCTTCAAGCTGTCAATCAGATGCTGAACATTTGAGACTTGTGAAGTATGATACGGAGTAACAAAATGGTATCTGCTCATTCAAAATTGTGAGTATTGAATTAATCTCTTGAAGTATGTTGATAACAGATGGAATAAAAGATCATATGGCACAGCTCACATAGGGTAAGGTTAACCCCAGTGTCCTGCTCAGTGTCCCTTTTCTCGTTTAATGCCACTGCTAATTAACTGGCACGAGTGTTTGCAGCCGAATGTGGGATGTTGCTGAAAGCCTGCTGACTTTTGGCATACCTTGACACAATTGCTATGTGTACAGTACTGTCTGGTTTGGTTTACCTTAGTTTTGTGCTGGGGACCCTTAGCAATAGGCTCTTAAATGTACTCATGGGTCACTGCATGTGCTTGCAAGTGGGGGCAGTTCAGTTGCCTTGTCAGAAAGTTAGTGAGGTGCTTTGCTTTTCGGTCTCTGTATCTGCTTCTCTGACAGCAGCAGAACTGGTCAGATCAAGCCAAAGAAAATAAAGCTGCTAACACGAACATGCTAGTCTTCTCCCCAAGTTTTCCTTCACATTTTGCACTTCATGTAGGTGTTTATCAGGGCTTGAAATAGGAACTGTGGCATAGGGCCCTTCCCTTGTTATAAACAGAAGGATATTTCATGGTAGCACAGCTGTGGTTTAAGTTCAATAGGTTGCATAGTAAACTTTTTCCTCCAAAGCTACATTTAGGTTCAGGGTAAAAATAATTTTTTTTTCTGGCTAAACAAAGGAAAATCTTCCTGTCTTTGTTTGTCTAAGTACTTACATTTTAATATATCTGTGTCTTTGAGTCAGTAAGTGCCAAGTACATTTGTGAGTCTGTGTATACAAGGATAACTGGAACATCCCATAGATTCTCTCCATATCTCTTCTGTTTATGTTATTTCCATGGCATATTAAGTGGTGTGACCCCATCAAAAATACTATGTACAACAGGTCATCTGTGTGCACAGATGATAAATTCAGTTTAGAATGAGTACCAAGAAGATCAGAGGAATGGAGAGCCTGTCTTGTGAGAAAGACTTAAATAGCTTGGCTTGGATAGCCTAGCAAAACAAAGGCAGAAAGAGGATCCGATTGCTTACCATGAATACTTTAGAGGGATAAGCACCAGGGAGAGAAAGGGGCTGTTCAAGCTACAAAACAATGTTTTCACAAGAATAAATGGATATAAACTAGTTACGAGTGAAGGCAGGTTGAAAATTGGAGAAAGATCAGACCATGAACGGAGTAAAGTTCTGGAAGAGCCTGCTTCTGAGGGTAGCAGGGGACTTTCCTTATGGGAGCTGGTGATTGATTTCCAAGAGGAACTGTACCACATTGTAGCCTGGGACACCAGGGGCCTGGATTTGACATCTGAGAAAATCATTCTCGTTCCTGAGTCCCTGTATCCCTATTTAATGCAAGGTTTGTCTTGTACAGATATGCTGGCAGAGCTCTTTCCCCCCTCATCTGTCTAAGAGCGGTACATATGAGGCTGTGACTTGCTTTTCTCTCTGAGCATCATGCGGCTGAGATTAGAATCAGGACTTAAAAGAAGATACAAGAATAAGTAATGCTGTGATCTTTCAGAGGATGTTTTATTTTCATCTCTATTTCTTTTCTTAAATGCATGTAATGCCCAGAGATTTTGCTCATTTGTATACCAGTGTTACTTTTTTGTCAGATTTTTGGCATGCAGAATTAGGAAAGAAGTTGTCCTAGTGTTAAGCAGTAGACCCAGGGACTGGGAAATACTCCTGCTCTCTACGTGTAGCAGTAGAAGGCTATTCTTCAACCTGAAGGGGCTATAGAAGGTAACACATTATGTTGGCAATTGTTGCAGTGAACGCTGCATCATCTGGCAAGAGGCTCAGCTTGATGTGGGCAAAAAGTGAATTTCTCCTTTGTGCCTACATCCTTAGCTCCCTTGTGATGAAAATAGAAGCTGCTTTAATCTTCCTGAGGCTGACGGAAAGATATCTTGCAGACTGCAAGTCAGCAGTTGCCCACACAATTGTTTGGCAAAATCTATTTTTAAAAGTCCATAAATTTCCCAACCAGACAAACGGGGATCTAACAAAAAAATATCGTCACTAATGTACTATCCTTTTAAAGAAAGACAATACTCTCCCCTCTCCTCCTTTTCTTTTGTGAAAAACCTGCCTATTTTAAAATGTGAATGCCAAGTGGCTCTGAAGAGCCCATGCAGCCAGATGCTGCTCCTCTACTCTTGCTTCAGTGGTGATTTGCAGACCCCGTTGATGGCCATGGGCTTGAGATGCTCCCTGCTGCCGTGAAGGTTTGCAGGAGCAGGATGGCAGGGGACTGCCAGCACCGAGATCCCTGCAGCGACACCTTGGCAGATCACATGCGAGCAGCCTTCTTGGGCGTGCGTCAGCAGGGCTGGAAGTACCAACTAGGAAATCAGGTTAAGCCTCTTCGCGGTTGTTGTTCCCCTGCGCATACCCACCCTTCTTTCCTGCTCACTGGAGTGCGCTACGTGGGAAGCTTTTGCTGACTGTGGAGTCTGCCTCACAATTTTTTTCACTTATTAAAGTTGCAGACTCAGAATGAGTTAAAATTGCCTGTCCCTACCACCATTCAAAAACCTGGAAGATGTAAGAACATACTGTGCACATAAGTCACCTCCAGTAAACACCCTTTGAAAACATAGCCCTGGGCTTTGATATACAGGCTTGTGTTATTTTTCCTATATTTTAAATCATTCACAAGTGGTTTTCAGGCTGACCTGACGGTCTTTTATGCAGAAAATTGTACAGACTACCTGAAGTGAATCTGTAGTGCAGAGTTTATTTAATTCTCTAGCTCTACACGTAAGAATTTCATATATGAAAGGGTTATTTGTGCATGAATGAGCTTGCACTTCAAACTTAAGCTGTTTATGTAAATAGCCAAATCTTACTGTACTTCTTCAGTACGAAGTCTCCTTTGTGAATGAACAACCCCCCCCCAAAAAAAAACACAACAAAAAACCTAAAACCAACAACCCAGAATGAGAAGTGATTATGATAGAATTATGGTTTTCAACGTGTATTATTATATGTGCCTACATTTAGATTCCCAAAGGGACCAATTTACTAATATTAAGTATTCTTGCAGTAAATGGGATGTGGTAAAGAGAGAGCTGCATATATTTTATTTTTTTTAAAACTTAAGAGTTGAATTTCAAATGAACAATAGTAGCACTGGAGTTCCAAATGAGTGGGACTTTTCCTAACCCTCTTATTAATTAGGAATTATCATAAGGCAAAATATCTGCATTAATTTGCCAAAGGGAGAATAAAGACTGGTGTATTGCAGCACTCACAAACTTGTTCTCATGGTGCTGCAATGCACAAAACTTCTAATAAATTGGGGAAAATGATGAATTTGACAACAGGCAATTAATGCTAATCTTTCCCTTTGCAGGGATATGTTTCATGCTGGTGGTGTAAGAGCAGAGTTATTAGCTCTTCTATTTTGCTTTAAGCCATACTACATGAAGCATCCTGCAGTATGTTGTAGTAGTCTGTAAAATGCCTCCTCGATACAATGCTTGTGGCACACAAACACCAAGTAGATGGATTTGGGGATGACCCTGTAGATAGCAGACAGTAAGACTGCTTCCTTACTTTTGCTGTTCCCTTTGTAAAGTTGTCTTCAACAATGAGAAGATGCTGTCAGAATAGGTTGCATTGTATTCTTGAGCAGCTCTTTGTTGTGAGCCTGAAATTTGGATGGATGTGATTCATTTTCTGAGTAAAAGAGCTAAACGCTGAAGCAAATGGCAGTTTTTTATAAAGCTAATTATTCAAATTTTTCTTCATATATAATTAAAATCATGTTAAACTATTGCAGAAAAAAAAGCCCTATAATTTCTTGTGGTTATAATGGTGTCTGGTTAGCAAACTCTTGTTCTTCTGAATACCCCATGCATGTAATAGAGCATAGGACACAGAGTTATTTGTGAAATTCTCTCAATGCAGAGCTGACACATAACATAAAAATAAATAGCTTAATGTGTTTCTGTGCATTGTGAGTGAGGATTAATTTTTTAAAGTCTCTATTGTTTCTATGTTTAATTTCTGAGCTGTTTCATATTGGAATAGGCCCAGGCACAATGAGACACTGCAATAATATTTAGGCATTGAGTGTTTGTAGCTTTGGTTTGATTTCTATTGCCATTTTAATTGGTAGAATTAATTGGTACCTATGCACACATAAGTATCAGATTTTGGGTTTGATTCCTTCCTTCCTTCCTTCCTTTCTTCCTTCCTTTCTTCCTTCCTTCCTTCCTTCCTTCCTTCCTCTCTCCTTCCTTCCTTCCTTTATGACTCCCTCCTTCCTTCCTTTCACCCTCTTTGTCTGCCTCTCCATCTCTTCCCCCCACTACAGAGCATTTAGTAAACAAATACTATTTTTTTCTTTGTATATATAGATACAAGGTGGAAAGATACAAAACTGCATGTGAGTTCACACATCAGTGCTGAGTGACAAAACGCAGTGCTTCCTGACCTGAGATATGGGATTACCAGGAGACAATAGCCACATTGTTTGGAGCAGAGGTTAAGGAGCTGGTTTAGCATTATTTTCATGCTCGATACTGAAATTAATTTCAAAATTAATTATGTTTGCTTCTAGTATTCCTTTTCTTACTTGTGAATCTAGCTGCATCTTTTGTATGTGTTTTTAGATATATATAAATTTATTTATGCATTTTTTCTTCTCCTGTCCCATCAAACATCTCCACCAAAAGCCAAGTCCTGCTTCACTAGATAGAAGTGTCAATATGCCAAAGGTCAATATTTTTATATTGCTTTCATCTCTGGTTTCAGTAGTAGAAACAATAGGTATCCACATTTGTTTGTTTACCTTTATAGGCCACTGTAAAGCAGTGGCCTCCTGTATGTCTGACATGAAATGATTCGAGGTTTGTGTTACTTCCATCACCCAATGGTCACTAGACCATCCAGGGGGCACAGCAAATCATGCTTTTGGTCTAGCCCAAATAGCTGAGCTGGACCCAGGGAATCTTGTCATGAATGGTGGGAAGAGGAATTTGCTTGTAGCAGTTTAGAGAGAAGGAAAAAAGTCTAGATGAGATTTGAAATGATGTTGCTTGGTTTCTGGAGTGCTTGCAGGTTTATGAGTATATACAAGAAAATACAAAAGTTCTTACATGCCTACACATACATACAAGTGCTCCATGGCACGTGTGGGTAATTTCTGCTGTGTTCAAGACACCAGGGTATATCCACAGTTCTCAGCCTTCATTCTGTTGGATTCTGATGTACCAAGTCCAGTGGCAAGCTCCATATAGGACTGTGCCAGATTCTACTGGAACAATGGGGAGGCAGAAGTGGTCTTCAGAAAACAACCTTCTGTAAGCCCAAGTAGTCCCTTAGACCACAAGCTTCTCAGAGGAATATTCTGGACATGAGCTTTTCAGTGAGGGAATAGGAAGGTTTTAAAGGTGTAAGAGACAGACACAGCCCATTAGGTCTCCCTAGATGAGTAGCTCTCCGCACAGTACACTGAAGTGGCTGAGGAATGAGAGTGGAGATTTCTGTAGCAAATCAGAGAGTTTCTCTGCCAGCAGCTAAATCCCATATGGGAGCATCAGCTGCACTTCCAGACAGGAGTGGAGTCCTGTGGCTGCTGGAGAGATAGTGTTAGTTCCAGCCTTAAGATTGCTGCAACTCCCCACAGGGCTTTCCAACCAAGAATAAATCTGTTATTCCCTGACACAAACTGCTGAAGCTGGGTCTTCCCCATCTGCACAGTGCCCCTTTTTCCCCTGAACAGAAATAAGGCGACTCTTGCCTTCCAGAGCTCCTATGGTTCAAGCAGGAACTGATATTTTCCACTGGGTTAGGTTCTGTGAGCTTTGCATATTCTTTTTACTGTAGCTCTCCAGAACCACTGAGGAGATGGGTGACATTCTTTCCACCTGGATACTGCATATGTATAGTAGGGTCCAGGACTGCTTGTTGAGTTTTCACCTGCAATGTTACTTTGCATTTGTTAGCAGTCTGATTTGTGCTGCATCTTAAAAGTCACTGCAGTGCTCGCTGTGAAGGTGCCCCATAGACGTTGATACTGCAATTTTTAAGGAGCAAAGATCATTACGTTTTAAAATGTTCATTTAGGATTCTGATTTAAAGCCAGAAGAAAAACCTAAAAGAATCTAAGTTAAAGCAGGAATAGTTCTATGCTAGAATAGCTGCAAATAGTAAATTATACACTTAGTTACATTTGATTGAGAGAGTTTATTGCTCATGTGAGCAAAATGTCTAGCCCCGGGCACTGTGCAGGTAGTTACTGCGCAAGCATACCACCTGCAGCCATGCCAGAATACCCAAACCCCCTGATACCACAATGTTTGCTGTCCTGAATAGGAATTGGAGGTCATGCCAGATTGCATTGCAGTGCAGTGAAGTGGACTAGAAGGAGGCCACCCACCTCATTTGCACTCGTGCCTTACAGTAATAGGTGCTTGAATGTCAGTGGGTGGTGATAAAAGGCTAATTTACTCACCCCCGATGCTGAGTGCACCCCTTTCTGCACGTGTGGCGCAGATCATAAAGTCTGGGAGATTGCCCACTGTACTGAGGCCTCCACGTTATTTTTACGTCTTTTTTTTTTATTATTATTTAATCTTGTATGCTCCAGTTGAGCTACATTAATGGATTAGAATACAGCGTGATCTTTGGAGAATTCCACTACAATGGATAGATAGTTGGATGGACGGACAGACAGATGCAAGTTTAAAGCACAAGAGGATTTGCATATTTAGTTCTGCTTTACAGCCTCCTTTAGAGAGTGGGATTAATGATCTGCTAAATTATCACAGTTGAGAGTCTTCAGCATTAGGGTGAATGCATATCCTGCTAGAGCTAGTTTTACAACTTTTCCAGAGACATTTACAAATCTTACTGGGGGTGAGGCAGGGAGGGGAGTGGGGGATATCTAGTTGTTGACAAAGCAGCTGGTGACTAAAGGAGAGAAGAGAAAAATCAGAAAATCGCCCCTTTTCTGGCAGGTCTAAGAGCCTTTCCATCACCCACTGCATGCATTTAGAGTGAGAGTAGGAAAAGTGTTCTCCAAGGACTGTTTGCTTTTTGAGTACTCGAGATGCTATGTTAAGCACTTAACTGCAAGTCAGCTTAGAGCAATGTCTTCCAAAAACATTTATTTGAAAAGGGAAAAAAAGCTCATAAAGGCAAGTGAACTTTAGATGCCTAGCACACTTTTGGTCCCTGATTTTAAAGATTTTAAAACTGTGGTTGAGTAAGGTGTGCTGCAGAGGATCTGGGGCAAATGCCACTACTGACTTAGCCAGGACCGGCCTCATAAAGTTCCCTTTGATCTGGCCATTAAAGGAAAGAACATTACTTGGCACATTTCTTGGTTACACATGCTGCATTCTTTGGTCCCATTAAATAATAATGAATAATAAATGGCATAGTTTGGAACAAAATTCTGCACAGCTCAGTAAGAGAAGAGGGCTAACATACCTTCCGCCTCTCATAGAGGGAGATGTGAGTGCATCCAAGAGCCCTGCTTAGGGTTAGAGGACTCAAAAAAGCAAAAGGGAGCCATTTCACTGTTGTGTAACACCAGTTCTGACATGTTAGTAGAAGAGAAAGCACACTCAGTCTTCAGTTAGGTAGAAAAAAGGGTGCTAGCTTCTGAGATGACACTAGCAGACTCCCCACCATATCCTAGAGGTGATTCTTCACAAGAACAATGCAGAACTGAGGCCACCTAATTTTAGGAAACAAATTCATGTTCCTATATTTGTCCAACTTAAGGACTTGAGATCATGGTTGGTTTTGGTTCTCTGTGCAGTGAAGAGAATGACACAGGTGCATCCATAAAGTGATTCACATTGTAACTGAACCGAGAGGTGCCAGTTTATGTCCACTGACTGTAGGCAACCTAGCCTCTGTAAAAAAGTCTTAATGTGAATGCCCCTTTCTTCTCTTCTTTAATACCCCAGGAGGGCAGGTATTTAAATAATACTCAAGAGACCTGCAAGTGCTAGGGAAGGAATATACTTCTGTTGTGCAGGTTTTCTCTCTTTGCTGAAGGTGTCTTCGCTTGAGTGAGTGAGGGACTGATCATCATTCTTGGCAAGCCAGGGCCTGATCCAGCCACCACTATACATTGTCTTCAGGACAGCGTCTGTGTGAGAGCATCTGCAGCTGGCCTGTGCTGACTGTTGGCAGAGGGGTACAAACACTTGCTCTTTTTTCCCTTTGTTTGGAATGCCCTGGCTTCACCAAGCTTGTTTGACACCATTTTGGCTTAGTGGGGTCTCATCTGGGAATATGTTAGGCGGCCATTGGCATTTTAATGTAATAGAGATGAACACTTGCCGAACACTTAGCAGTAAGATTCAAAATCCAGGTCTCCTCAAGGAAGATCTAGATCTGCCTCCTCAGGGGGCAGAATTTACTGGTTTAGGAGGTACAGATGGAGTGTACTGCAGTTTATAAGGGAAGAGATAATTCAGGAAAATAAAGAAAAATACATTTTGGCACTGTTTTTCCATTTTCTTTTAACCCCTAATGCTGTTTCCCCCTTTTTTTTTTCTTTTTTTTTTTTTTTTGCTTTTGTTTCACTCATTTTACTTTTTTCCCCTTGAATTCCCTTCCTTCACACAGCAGTCCCTTTCTATGTTTCCCTTTCCTTCCCTTGCGCTTTTCCCAAGCTTATCTTCTACACTAGCCTGCTCAGCTCTTCTCATTTTTGGGCGGTCCAGCTGTCCCTGTGCCTTCTCCAAAGAGCTGCTCTGCTCAGTGCGGCCAGGCTGGCAGCTGCTGGAGCTCTGCAGTGTTACTGAGGCTCACCCTAGTAGAGACTGAGAGTGGAGCCGTAGGACACGAGCAGTCTTGTGCCATTGGAGCGCTTGCAGGATAACATGATACTTGTCAAGAAAGATGTCTTCACACCTCTTGTAACTCCACAACAGATTTCTCTTCACCTCTTCTATAAACAGGGTATTTGTACCGTTTCCCTGGTTTGCTCAGCACCAGCTCATAGCCTCCTGCTGGATTGGGCTTGCTGTTATTAATTATTTGTATTTATTTAGCCTTCTGGAACACCAAGGCACGATTGTGCAGGAAACTTTACACCCGCAAACAAAAAAAGGCAGCTCTCCAACCTAAAAAAGAAAACAGCAGACAGCTATTTGGAGAGATCACATTAACTCCCCCTGGGCTGACGTGGCTGCTGAGTAGGAGCTGTGGTGCATAAGATACAGAGGAAGTTGTTTCTTTTCTCTGGGTCTGGCCATGGGCACCTTGTGAGTGCTGGATCTGTTGCATTTTCTTGCGTTTTCATTGCTTTTGATGTTTTTCAAGGCAAGCAACAACTAGTTTTGTCCTTGTTTTTTAAAGCTCAATTTCTTGCACTGATTTTCCTGTTTCTGATATTTCCTTTCCCTCTTTGGACCACCACGATTTGCGCACTTTTGCCCTCCCTGCTGCAGATTCTCACAGCCTTGCTGCTTTTCCTTGTGGCATCTGCTCCCCTTCAAGTACCACTCCCTTGCTTTTGCCCCCCTCCTGCTTCCCAGCTAGGGTTCCTCCTGCTTTGCCTCTGCCCTGCCTCTCTGCTCCTCTGTTTGGCTGCCTGCAACAGAGGAGGCAGGGGAGAGGCAGGAAGTGGTGGTGAAAAAAGGAAAAGTCACCCCGCATGCCCCCTGCCAGAAGTGTTTCCCTGACCCTGCAGCCAGCTTAGAAAAAATGGAGGGGGATGTCCAGAGGGTGCCCCAGCAGCAGAACCTCCCATGTGCAGAGGATGGGCTGTGGGGTGCTTGGGGGTGCTGGCGGTTTTCCACCACCGATGCAGAGAAGTTGCTCTGACGCCAGCACACCTTGTGCTGGTATAAAACTATCTAAGCCAAAGTTCAGGTGAAGGGCAGCCATGTAGCCAGAAAGTCATGTGGCTCTCATGTTGGTTAGTATGTCACTTTGAACAGCTCTTATCTGATATTATTATGACTAACCCAGTGCTGACAGCATGGAACAGATTACAGGAGCCATGTGATGATTATTTAAGGCATCGCTGAGTATAACACACAGCTAATATTAACCCCTTCTTTCCAGAGCAGCTCTGTCTCCCTATGAGCGATGCCCGAAGCAGGCATCTGCTCTACCCTGTCCTGCCCTGCCTGGGAGCGCTCCCTCACTGCACTTACCTTTGGTGCCATATTTCAGACAAGGCTATTTTTGAATCATTCCTCTGTTTTAATGTGGCCTGACAGATCAGAGCAGTTCAGCAGGCTGTGGTTGCTTCGCCCCCCCCTTTTCTTTTTTTCAATTGTATTTTATTTTGTTTGACTTTTTTCTCCTTCGTTTTTTTCCAAAAAACGAAGGATCAGTAGTGACAGGTGCCTGTATTTCATATTTCCTGTGGTAGCACGTGCCAATAAAATTCAGAAGCCTTTTTGTTTTGTTATGGTTGATCTTTTAAAGTTATTGAGAATGACGCTGAAGTCATAGCTGGCAAAATAGACCTCACTGTTCTACATAAATGTCAGCAGTGCCAAGGCAATGCATTCTGAGAAGTAACAATTCGTGTGCTGACGGCGAAGGCGAGGTGTACACACATACTGTACCCTTTAAACAGGCTGACACCTGCACCGGGCATTTCAAAAACAATGCCAAAAATGCAGCATTATATAAAGCCTGACAGTGGCCATGACTGTTCAACCACTTTGACAGATGTGTTAAATGCTGTTTTTTGAGGATCCCGGATGAAAAATCTTGGGTTCCTGGTGAAGGACTGTGGTCTCTGGCAGACTGAGGTGGCTGGGGCCATGGCATTTCTCCCTTGTGAGGTAAGTCAAAGGTGCAAAGAATTTAAATTCCACACCTGGAAATTCTGGTCACATGAATGGCATTACTTATGTGGTAATGCAGAGGGTAACGTTACACCAGTGGCCTCTGGAGCAAAAAGGGAAACACTGGTAGGCTCTGGTTCACACTTACCTCCTCATGTGGGCCCATGTGCCGCTGGATGGGAGGCACTTGCTGTATCCCCTTGCGAGCTGCCTGCAGGCACCCTGTGCACCCCCAGCAGCATCCATGGACAGGGACCAGGGTGACATAAAGTTTAGGAATTGGGATCAGCTTTCTTTTGCATGAAGGGAAGATGCAGGAATGTGAAATTTGTGTTATCAGC
>VZRE01010443.1:0-54377 GCA_013396775.1 Cephalopterus ornatus | reverse complement strand
GTTGTGAAAGCCTTTCCCGGGGTTGTGCAGCCAGAGGAGATTTGGCCGCTGGTTTGGTTGGGAGCCAGGAGGAAGGCCAACAGAGAGGTGTCGTGTGAAGGAGAAATTGTGCTGCTCCCCTGGCCCTGTATATGCAACCGTATTTCTCTTCCTTTCATGTCTGCAAAACGTCAGAAAAAAAATGAGTCAGAACGGTAGAGAAAGTCTGGAGCAGGAAAACCAGGTACCAACCCTTCCCTCCATTTTAAACACATGGCCAAGCCCAACTGGGATCACAAGGACTACAAAACATGTTTGAGACTAATTACAACTGAGACTCAAAAGGCCCATAAGCTTTTGGAAAGGGGCTCAAAAATCCCTCAGATGTAGCCCTGAGCACTCTTTGTTTAAATTAAAAGAAAAAAAAAGAGGGAAACAAAAGAGAAACAAAAATTCCCTTGGCTCTACCAACAGCACATGCACAAGTGAATATGCTGGCAGAGAGCTTCCATGTGGGATTTGTATTGCTTGAGAAGGAATGGGGGGAAACGACACACTGGAAAAGTGCAAGGATTCCTGTGCTGGTGAGGGGATTTGTTTCCTCTTCCAGCAAAACTGCAAAAGATAGAGCCACTGAGGTACGAAAAGGAGAACAAGTGGTTGACTGTGTAATAGTAATAGTCATAGTAGCAGTGATAGTACTGATTCCCTGTGAGCTTTGGAGTGTGCTTGAGTCCAGCTCTCAACACGCTCAAGCATGCTGGTCACTTCACCTTGCCTATTGTGTATCAGAGTTGCTCCATCTGTAAAACATGACTGATAAATTGCTAATGCACAGATTTGTGATGAGCTCAGATCATTAATATTTTTTCTTGCTTGAAGATACTTTATTAGAAAGCACATGCAGGGCTAAATCATTACTTTTTTGTTTTCTTGAGCCGAATTACTCACTTTCGGAAAAAAACTATTTTCTGCAGATGCTCTATGAAATGTTTGTCCTAATGCTCATTTATTGTGAGTGGCACTGATGGAGCAGGTGCTGGTATGAAGCAGATGTATCTGTGTAATAGTTTACTTTGATGGCTCCTTTAAGAGGCTTCATAATCTTTATATTTTACCATTGGGTTTGGAATTTTATGCTCCTTTAACAGGTGTATTACCTTGATCAGATGTTTTCATTTTAAACTATTGACTTACGAGCACATGGCCTGCAGGGATTGATGTGCAGCAAAATGATTCCTTTTAAAAGATTTATTCTTATATTCTCTTTTTATTTAGTGTAGGAGTTCACTAGAAAACATAAATGATTGATAGTGACAGTTTGTGAGTAAAAATGAAAGTATCCTGCAATTAAAACCTTTGTTTCTCTTAGTTTAATAGTAGAAAGAAATCAGTAAGGATGGGAATACACATAGAAAAATCCAGTGTAAAATCAGAGTTTAGTTTTCTGGTTTAACATTAACAAAACCAGCTTTAAAAACATTTCTTCTCCACTCACAACTACTATTGTTTCTGTGCACTTTTATTGTTCAAAGAGTTCAAGCTATTTGAAGAGGATGTGTACAAAGATTACCTTAAAATGAGTCATTGTAAAAGCTCCCTACCTGATGAATTTGTCCTATTGGAACCAACATCTATTTTAATGGAATCCACTAAAAAAGCTCAATCTGTTCCGTCTGTGAGATGGAATGCAACAGCAGAGTCCTGCCATGAAAATAGCTTGTGTAATCAGTGGAATATAAATGGCAACAGCATCTTGTACTCCCTTTTATGATGGTGGAAAGAGAAGGAATTCAGTGGGCAGCCATATGACCAAGTCCTGCATGACTGAGGAGCTCACATTTTTGCATTGTGCTGTAGCACAGTATCTCTTGTGTCCAAGAGGAGGTAAATTGTTCCCGTGCCTTGTGACCAGAATCTCTGTCTGGAGGAAGAAGCAGAAAAAAAGGACCATTATTTTAGCAGAGGCATTAAAAATCTGTGTGACTGCTGGAAGCATTGATTAACAAAATATTTTCTCATAATGGGTAGTACCCTTCTGAAAAAAAGAGTGGGGAAGCTGCTTGAAACAAAAAACTGCATATGTGTCTGGGCAGCTTACAGTTTTAAAGCACTGCCCATGCCAACAGAAGAGGCAAGGATATGACAATTACTGAAGATTTAGTTCAAGAATAAATTTAAAGCAGTTTTATTCTACGAATGAGCCTTCTACATGAATGCATGACTTGTGTTGGTGCCAGTGTGCGTGGCATTTGTTAGACTCTGGTTGGAGTCCAGTCTGCATTGCTGCATGAAATGAGTGTGATGAGGTCAGGTCAGTCCTGGCTGAATGATAATCCACATCATAAAGCTCCTGTAAATGATTCAGCATGGTTTAGTATTATTTTCAGCCAGTGCCCAGGAGAGGCCAGGACTGAGCTAGCATTAAGAATGAATTGTCCATGCTTCCCACTCTTATATAACTGAGGGTTCAAGTCACAGGAAAGTATGTTAGGAAAATGAGCACAGCCTTTTTTCACAATACAGATTACTTGTCTTCCTTAAACAAAGGTTGTGAGCCAGGGTGGAGGGATTGGATATGATCTGCAAATGTGTTTGGTTTTCAGGATCTCAGAACTCCTAGAGAAATTGAGTTAAGATTCTGCAAGTTGACAGAAGTTTTAGGAAAATTGCTAAATACCCTCTACTTCCACAGTGACCTGGGTAATTTCCCCCATTTCTGTGAGCAGTTCGCACATTTAGTTTGCACCTTTTAATTTCTAAGTGGATATAGTGTTTTAGTTTAATGCTGGCAATTCAGTTGCAGACAGGTTTTTGCTGCAATTGGTGGCCATTGTGATTTTTTTACAGTCATTTTTTTTTTACTTTGATCTCTTACTAAGGCACCTTTGCAACATTAATTTGTTTAAATTGCAGTTTGAGGTCATACCAAATTGCCATGTTCTTCTGTTGTCATCCGCAAAAGGGTCTGAATAAGTTCCTCATGTAGGTAGATAGGTATATTTTTCATGTGTTTGTAGAAGGCTACAAAAAGGAAGGCTGGGATACAAGACTTCAGAAAGGGACAGACAAAAAGAAAAGAAAGAAAATTTGCAAAAGTTGGAAACCATAATTCCTATTTGTCTAAATTCATTTTTTAGCAATTACATTCAAGCTGGACTGATGTCTATGTGATTGCTCCACTTCATTGTGTAAAAAACATTAATATTGTGGGGTTTTACTCATGTACTAGGACAAAAATAAAGCGGATCTCTATGTGCTTCAGACTTGTCTAGCAAGTCCAGCCAAGAACAGATGTAAACTCTGCCAAGAACTTTTTCATTGAAGAGTTTTCTTGAAGCTTGGAGAGGGGAAGACCAGAGCTTTGCGGACAAAATTGCTGATTCCTGCTCAGGATGCTACTCTCTTTCCTGCACTTTCCTTGCAAACGTGGGCAGGGCATCTGGCAAACCTAGGCTGGATTCAGTGGCTGTGTTTGTGTGTGCTGCTCATGCATGAGGACCATTTGACTTGGGACTGACATAAAGCAATATCTGCTGGATTTTGTACGTGTAGTTTTAAGAATTTTGAAACCTTGGTGTTTTACATTGCTACAAAATTGTTGCAGGCTGTCCCTGCGAGGTAGGAGGTCGCAGCATTGTTCATGTGACTATCTCATGATGGAGTTTACTCTATCAGCTATAATGTTGTATTAGTGCAGGCCCCACACTTGAGCTCTTCTTGGCTCATATAAAGGTCAGTATCTTTTTTTTTCCCCTAGTTCTTCAGCAGTTACATTCTTCCTACAAAGTACAAATGTGTTCCTTTACTTAAAGACTTTTCTCTCCTTTAGGAGTGTACAGTTATTTCAGAGGAGACTGTGTCCTAAAAAAGTAGAAAATAAATGTTTGTTTCTGGTTTGGGTCTTTTTTTGGTCTTTTATATAAAGAAATGCCATGAAAAAGCCATGAAGATGGAGTTCATTATGTTAATCCCATCTCTAAAAGCACTGCTTTGCTGCGGGCCTTTGTTGTCAAGAAAATGTCAACCAATGGCATGTACAGCATGTTGTGCAGACTTCGAAATGCTGCAGCTGTAGGACTGTGGTGTGTTTTCTACACAAGAGCTGAGAAATATGGGAGGGATTAATATTGGGTGCGAGCCCAAGTGTTAATACAGAACACCAAAGCAAGGAAAAAACCAAACCTTACGAAGAGTTTTCTTCAGGGTATTTTTAAAAATTGGTTGTCATTCTTCATACTTTGAAAGACATCTGTTCACATTTCATAGTTTACCCCTAGTTTATACAGGAAAGCTGGTATACTGTTTTGCTTTCTCACAGGGGCAATATCTTTCTGTGTGTTCATGTCAGTGTAGAGCCTAGTAATTTCAAAAAAGAGCAAAATCTAAAATATTGTGACCTTTTGGTGCTATAACAGAGTTACAATCATTAATGTATCATGTTTGTGATAATATGTAAGTCAGGTGAAATACCAAAAAGCAACTTGCCTATTTTAATTCCACAAAAGGAGATTTTTGTTCAGCGCTGATCCATTTTATGAAATTGTGGATTTTGTATTTCAAAGGACCTGATGCTTCCTTAGTACAACTGTTACCAGTTTGCAGGTCTCCTCTCCTGTTGTGCGCATGCCTGGCTGCGGGAAGGAGAGCCAAATGCATTAATAATATGACCCTCACCACCAGAAAGGAACACAGAAAACACTACTCTCCTGGAAATAGTGGTTTTTTAGTGCGGTACAGAGACTAGAGGACAGCACCATTTCTCATTCTCCCAAGCAGTGAAACAGCAAAATTTGCCAGAGTCTGGTCATGGGGTAAGGAGAGGAAGGAGCAGGTAAACTACTCCTGTCCTAACTCTGAAATAAGTATCATACCTTGTTTCTCAGATATATTATTGAGAAATTTTTTGTATTTTCTTGCACCATCTCTGCTTTTCACACGGCACTGGTACAGTGCTAGTCAGAAGTGTGCTTTAATACCAGGTCTGTGTTACAGATCAGTTTCTACTGCTTTTCAAGAAAAACTAAATACATTGGAATGAGGAGTACAACAACACATATTGTGCTAGTAAAACTTTTGAGACCAGTGATTTAGTTTAGGATATATGAGGGATGAGGGTTGTAATGTGGAAGTAAGAGGTATGAGGGATGATGGTTGTAATTTCAGGTCGTGTAGGAAGTTCTAACCTAATACCTGACCATAGCATTTTCATCTTCATGCCACTTTCACTGGTTTTAGTGACCGGATGGCAGAAGGAAGAGACACATTGCTTTTATTATTTGATACATGTGAGCCCCTGTGGCCTTCCCACTGTATTTGCCTGGATAGAGCTTTGCCATCCGCATGGCGGGCCAGGCTCTCTGCTATGCAACTCTATCCACCTCTCCCTGGAGAGGCTTTGTTAGGTTTCATATAATTACAATTGATGTCTCTCAAAAAATATTGCATGTTACATTTTATGTTCCTTTTTGACACCTTGTGATGGGGTTTCTTTCAGCAAATCACTATGTGCAAAATGTGGAAAGATTGCAGCTGTAAAATTAATTTCATTTGTATTTAGCCAGGTGTTGTTATTAAGAGACAACTGAAATCTGGCATCATAAATCCTCTTCCAGAAAAAAAAAAAAAAAAAAAGAAAAAATTAGTATCTGCATTCAGTGTTTCTCTTGTCTTCCAGGCTCTTTTTTATTGTTTCACTCAACATGCTGGTGGTGCCAGGTTCCTTACAGCCATTCTCATTTTGTCTCTTGCTGGTTTGTTTGCTGATTCAGTAGCTACCATAGTGTACCCTCCCTCCTTTCCTCTTTCCCTCCTTTCTTCCCTTCCTTTCCTGCTTCCTTTTCTTCCTTCTCCAGTATGGGGATAAACAACTTGAAAAATACTTTCAGCAGCACATAAAAAGGTTACACTTGCAATCGGCTCTGCATCCGGGGATTGTGTGACAAAGCATTTTATCAAACCTCATTTTTTTCAGTGTGGGGGCATCTCTTTTTATGTGCAGTATAAACAGAGATGCTGTCTTTATGTATGGGCTGGGGGTGTTACAGGTAGCTCCGAAACAACCTGCACGTAGAGAAAAGTAATTTTCTACTTGGAGGAGAATCTGAGTTTATCACAGGGAGCCAAGGCTGTTGTCAGGGCTTTGGTGGGTGGTGTGGTCTGTTGGGCTAAGTTAGGCAACAGTACAGGACTTTCTAAGAGTAGGTATGAGGATGAAGAGGTGCTACTTTTGCACAGAGCCCTTGTGACTCAACTGACATTTCTACTTGGAAGAATTCCCTTTCTAACGGTGAGAAATATTTTAGTTTGTCTGCTTGGCCCTCTGTGATATGTTCCTACATCACACTAATGCCAGTCGTATCAGATCGTTCTAATTATAAATGTGACAGCTCTGAGAATTTGGATTTTAAAATCCTGGGGGGTTTATGCAACATTTTGTGACTCCAAACCAAAAAAAGTTACTAGTAGACTTAACCAGGTTAGAAGGTGGTGTTTTAGCCACAAAAGTACCTACTGCACACCCGGATTTGAGCCAGGGAGTACATCTGGTATATATATGTGAGAGAGAGAAACAAGAGAATCCTATGCCTTGAGATTGGTATCAGCAGGGTCCCCTGTTTCCAACCATGCTCATTTGCTCTAAGTCATGAAATTAATTAATGGAGAAATTTTCTTGTAAAATATAGCAGCAGTTCTGATTTACATGACTTCTGTGCATTTGCAAGTATTTTTCCCCCCTATGGCTAGAGCTGTATTAACAGGTTTTGTTCCAATAAGCGATCTAACATGCATGTATTAAGCAGAGGTCTCGGGGAATCCAGCCTCTGCAACAACTCTGGCATTCCCTCCTGTATATTTATTTGCACCGATGAAGATGCCTCTGCTCTGTGCCATCTTTTTGCCCCCCAGCTTAGCTACTAAGCAACCTCTTTGGTGTCTGCAGTGAATCAGCACTTCTGGCAGGCTCATCATGCTCTGCCTCCAAGCACGACTCCGGTGCGGCACACAGACAGACCCCTCTTGGTCTGGTTCACTGCCGAAGGAGCAGGGCTTGGCCCTTAAGGCAGAAGTTTTCCTGCAGTTTTACAAAATAGCAAATAGTAGATCCAAAAGCTGTGCTGGATTTTACTTTCCTTTAGGAGGAGAAGCTTTCTGCTGATGCTGATCCAGGGGATATTTGCAGCCCCATTTAAAGCACTGTGTGGGCATTCGGATAGTTTGTAGTAAGTGTAATAAATATACTAAGAAATAGAAGAAATTTAAGCTAGACACATTGCACTTTGAAAAGATGAACCTTATAAGATTCACGGTTGTTTGAGAATTTTGAGAAACTCTCTGTAATAACTGCAGAAAATAAACAAAAATCCAGTAAATACAAGATCTCTTTCTCCTCTCCAAGTGTGTTTGCAAATCCTTTTTTAGGTCATGCTACCTAAAAAAAGGAAAGGAAGAGAAGCGAGTTCTATTTATTTCATTACAAGGCCAATTTTCACACCCAAGAAGGTCTCTCACTCAAAAGAAAACCCCACAGAAGATACTCTGAGCCTCTGGTAATGTGTCCCAAATTATTCATATGTTCTTTGGTCTGGCAATACAGAGCAAGAGGGTGTTTGTACACCCATTGCCTGAGTGAATAACACTTGAAACCACATCTAATCTCACTGAACAAGTTGGTGAATATGGTGTTGAATTAAGAACTCAGAGCATGGCCCACGGGAAAGGATAAATCCTTTTTCACTGGAGTGTGTGGTAAGGCTGTTATTGCTGGGGTTGCAGAAGGGCAGGATCAGGCTCACTGCTTGGCTTTGAATGCATTTTTCTTAAATGGTAATGGAAATCAAAATAATTTGCTTCCAAAAATTATATTCTCATAATCAGTACAGTAGCAATATGCAGCGGGACTTGGAGGTCCTGAGCTTTATTTTTGTTGTTTTATTGTTGAATAGTTTTTTTCTCCTTACCTTCAAATCTAAACTCAATTCTTGGCTGAAATCCTTCATGTGAGTTTTCATGTGTGGTTCTGTAGGCATTGTTTTCCTTGGCTTTCATTGACGTTAAATAGTTAAATAACTGAGGAAACTGTAACTATCTCATATTACTTCTCTTCGTCAGATAATTGGTGCTTTGCAGGCCTAATATGCAATATGTTGATTAGTGCTTTTGTTATATTAAGGAGTTTATTTTTACCGTACATCAAATTTACTATAGATTAGTATCCTGTGTGCAGTTCATTACATGTCTTCGATGTGGTTTTCAAAGTGATGTCAACCTTTCCTCTGCTTGGGAACTGAGTCCTGCAGTAAATCATGATACAATATATGCATGCGATGCCTGCCATCTTCAGTGAGATGTTGAGACAACTGGGAACTTCCAGGGTTCAAAATGAGCTCCTGGTATAGGCTCTGAAGTGCCACCGTTCCCAGGGTGGTCTCAGACAGACCCTTCTCCTTCCGTAGGTGGTGCAGAGGGAGTGCTCCGCAGCATAGGTTGGTCAGTGGAGTGCTGCACATCCAATGGCATTCCTGTGTGTCCAATTCGGACCATGTGTGCTGAAGTGTGTTTGCCTCAGCTGTGCAGTGAGTTGTATGAAAGACTGCATGCAGGTGTTGGCACTTTGGGTCGTGTGAATAGAAATGGAGCCCGTATTTTCAAAAGTGGTCCATTGTCTTGGGGGTTCCTGGGAAACTTGATCATCCAGTTATTGCTGCAACCGCATACCCTGTGAATACACTATGTGTTCCACATCTAGTAGTATGGGTATGTTTTTTAAGGTGATGGTTGTAGAGAGGCTTGTTTTTTTCAGTTTGCTTTACTAAGCCAATTAGAAATGTTCAAGACTAGGAGGTGTTTTTCCAGGTCTTATGATCCCATTAGTTAAACAACACAGGGAGAAGTCAAGCAAGCAAGCAAGCAAGCAGACTACAGAATAAGCTGTGTAAATAAAATACAGTAACTAACTTTTGGTCAGGTAGCATCTTTCTGAGCAGTCTGATTATTGACTACCCAGGCAGTTCTGCTGATATGACTAACATAAATTCATCTTTGCTTCTTTTTTTTACTGATGCTAATGCCAAAGAACCAGAGGAGCTTGAGGAAAGGAGAGCTGGATTCAATTCTGGTTCATGAATCACATATTGAATTGTCAGGAAAGGAACAAATTCTGCCCCAATTGCCACTATAACTATGATAGGTTGTACTCGTGTGCCTCAGGGCAGAATATGGTCTGAAATGAAATAGATGAGGTCAAAATCTGTTTTCATTGATCACAGAGAAGGCAGTTAAGCTGTAGAGGCAAATGTGACAGCAAAATATTGTCAGCAAGGACATTCCTCTTGCCAGTGATGCATCATGGCAAAAAGAAGGCTGTTTGATTTTCAACCTCCATGATGTCTTGGTCGGGTTGATAAAAAAAAAAAATCATTCTGTAAGCAAGTAAATTGAACTGAAAGTAAGACACAGTGATTGACACTGAGTTGCAAGATGCCACTTATAAAAAGTCTTTTTGCACTGAAAAAGAAAGGGGCATTTTGTTTTTGTTGCAGAAAGTATTAATTTTTATTTTCTTTTTGCTTATATTTTTAGGATCTTGCAAAAGGGAGACCAGGAATGTGGTTCCAGGAATAATCTTCTTTTATTCCATCAGATATATTCTGCAGCCCATTCCATAAAGATGACAATAATAAAAAAGCAAGGGACACAATATGAGAAACAACTTTCTTTCTGTTAGGGCGGATGGCTTTATAGAATAGATACTGAAGCAGCAAAGAACTGAAAGTGGTTTCTGAGAAGTGTTGACCTCCTTTCGTGCCACTTACTGTGAATTAAAGCTGTGACTGAGAACTAGTTTGGGCATGTGGTACAGCACTTACAGCAACTGCTGCCAAGGAACAAGATTTGTGTTTCTAAGGAAATGCAACAAAAGAAAATGGTTTAAGAGGCAGTGGCTGTCACTGTGTAAAAAAAAAAAGTATCTATTTACGTACAGATAGAAAGAAAGGCCGAATTGGGTTATTCTATATGCAGGTTAGTGTACGTGTGAACTCTTGTAATGTGAGATTCAAAATCAAACTACTGTGGATTGTGCAGGGTTTAGCATATCTCACACTGTTAGAGTTTACAAAGTTGAGCTAGCTAAAAGCAGTTGTGACGTATTCTGTGCCTGTGACTGGCTGCCATTCTTACAGGCATTATTAGTAACAGTGACCTGCTATAGGAAAGGGATACATTTAGAGCAAGGAAACTGAGGTTTTGTGGCTTTTTGGAGCTCCTTTCTTACGAAACCAAAAGGCACGTATCTTCAGCACTTCTAAACCAAGGCTGCCAAACAGTATCACTTACCACTACCTTTAAGGTTATAAATATCTTAGGACATGACATCCACTCACTGATTTGTAGCAAAGATGTTATGAGAATTGTTCATGCACTGAAGATTCATTAAGGGTTGAAAACTGTAGCAAAACACCAAGGAAAAAATATCGCTGTATTTACACACTGTCTTAACTCCTTCTACTCTCCCCTCCCGGGTTGGAAAGGGAACCACCTGTCTCCTTTGCTGATGTCAGACTGCTGCCTGGAGACATGGTGCTATTGAAAGCACACGATACTGTACATATTTACACCAAGCCCGTATCTGATTGAGATTGGGCTATGAGACCTGTGAGTTCACAAGTTTCTTCATCATACTCTCATGCATTAAACATGTATTTGAACTCTGGCTTGAAAGCCGTGTGATCTTAGATAGACGTATTTACGTAACAGTTAAATGAATGATCATGCGCTCTCCAGCTCCTTTTCCATGCAAATGCAGAGGAAATTGAATATTATAATATTTCAGTGAGATGTCCTCAATAACAAATTACTGTTTAAAATAACCAATATTTGTATTTATATCAATTGCCTAGCAGTTATTTTTGTCTGCTATTTGCATGATATGGAAAAGAGTTTTTCTAGCAAACGTTTTAAGCTACTTGGTGCTGCTTTCCTTTTGGAATGATCACAAGGGTGCACATTTAGGGATGTATTTTCCATCTGTTTTTTTGAAGCTGGCAAAGCACATAATTTGGAATAGAAAAGAAGTCTGAAAGTACCCATATTTGAACTGGTATGTGTTTGAGCCATTCTAGGAATTCTTATTCTATAGCAATTGGTAAAAGTGAAGGACTATATTGTGCCCTTGGATGCAGTATGCAGGCAGGGCTCAAGGCCATAGAGAGCCCTATGTGAGGGCCCAGGGGCACACTAGGGCCCCTGGAAGTTTTACTGCTCAGTTCCCGAGGCAAGAACCTGAAATAATCAAAGGGGCTCTGTGTTTGATGCAGTGCTGGGTGTGCAGGGTGGTTTGAGATGGGTCCTTTTGCAAAGGCCTGGGCTTACAGCCTTGAGTGATGTGCCTGATGGAGAGACCCACTGAGTCTTCTGTGTCCATGCATGGGGCTGCCAGTGCAACCAAGCTGTGGGCTTGCTCAAACATCTGTGTGACTTTAGCCTGAAGGTGGGATGTTCATAAGCCAAAAACAAGCTTTGCTACAGGTCTATGACCCATGCAAGGCTTGAGGCCTGAGCTTCCATGCACTAGTACGATGGCAATTCTTTTCAGAGCAAGGGTCTTCACCTGGTGAGTCACAGCTCACCCATACTCCCTCTGCTCATCCAGAAGTTTTGCCTTAACTCTTCACACCAACTCACCCTTTTCATGGGACTGCTTGTTGTATGTGGTGAATAAAGATAACAGAATATGGCCCTGTTGCCCTGGCCGTGGTTGGATCAAGCTGGGCACCATTCAGTGCAGTAATTTCTCTTAAGTGGGCATTTTGAAAGCACCAAAATACTTGAGGACACTAGTGCTCCTGGCAATGCATGGGAGTGGGAGTAGCTGAGTAAAAAAGGCTCCAAGAAATGTGAACTGTTGCTGCAAAACCTCTTTAACTATGGGGGAGTGGAACAGATATTGAGACTTTGGGATAGTAGTGTGCCTGGGGTCTCAGGTTGCCCAAATTAAGTTCTGACAAAAGAACTGGATTTCATTTTGCTGTGGTCTAGAGTAGGTCTAGTCAACACCAAAGCTATTGAACTGCTTATGTCTCCTGAGCACTTCAGGTGCAGTTCCTGGGATGTGGAGATGCTTTTTCTCTATCAACTGGTTTTTGGCTGAAGCCTGGTAGGTCCCAGTGGAAAAACCTGTATCAGTAGTTGTTGCTAAAGACAAAACTGCTGGGTCACTGTGGGAACAGCTTATTGCCAGGTGCGCACCGAACTCATGGTAGTACAGGGGGAGCGTCCTGGTTTCGTCAGTGTCTCATCCTCCGAAACCTCCTTACTCTTGTTTTTTTTTTTTCTTATAGTATGTGATATATTTATTGTAGTTCTTTGCTTTTTTTTTTTCAATGGCGATTGAAAGGTAAGGAGAAATTAGCCTTCCCTATCCTAGAAACAGAGAAGTTACAGCTACAAGTGAAGTCCTGGGTCATCTGTTTCATGCTTATGTGCTAGCACCTTTTTTTTTGTATACTAAACCACACAGTGTTGTAATATATGATTGATATTAATTAGGTTTCTGCAAAGTACTGCACACCTCAACTTGAACTGAACCAGAAATAAATATATTGCCATATATTAACATTTTATTAGTTGAGAAGAAGAATAGGATGAAGGCACCTATGTGAAATCCAAAGTGTGAGCTTCAGATTGAATTAATGCCAACAGCGCCTTGAGATTAATTTGGTTACTATGGGTACAGAATAAGAAATAGTATACCATAATGTAACTCTGTTTACTGATTCATTTCTGGTATTAAAAACTAAAACCATATTATATATGCAACAACAGCCTTTTCTTTCTTGGAAGAAGGTGGGTACATTTTAGTAATTAAAGTGAATGTTGCCCTCTGAAGAGTGCCAGTACTCCACTGGAAGAAGAGCACTGTTCTTTTAGAGGATCTGCCCCATCACAAGCTGCAGACCTGCAATACACTGAAAGACACCTAAACCCCAAAGACAATACTACCAACCCAGGAAGCTTCCAGTCTTCTGCAGCTTCTCATTAAATATATCTTTTGTGACGTGATAACATCTGTTTCATGTACCATTCAACTGTATTGGTCAAATGTCAGTTTTCTATCCTCGTACCACTTCCTATCTCATCAGTATGTAGAAAAAGAACAAGTTTTGCATCTTAAGATGTTGCAAGCTGAGTAATAATAAAATTATGCAATGGAAATACCATATATTCAGAAAGCAATTATTTTAAGGGGTTTCAGTTTTGACATGGTTAGATTAAGTATGAAGCTTTTTGTTTTTATACTTGCTGTCAAGAATGTTGTTAAATACTGATACCACCTCCTAAGAGAACAACTTTTAAATACCAAAATGAAAAGGATAAGCATTAAATATTTTGGTAGATATATTGTGCCATAATGTCTACTGCCTTGTTCTTAATACAAAGCACAGTAGGGCTTAATTAAGAAGTGATTGTACGATCTATCACAAACCTGCATTAGGGATATGGATGCCAAGAAAATTAAGTTGAATAGGTGGTGATAATGAAATCTATATTTTATTGAATAGTTTTTATTCCTATACCTTTGTTTGCTATTCTTGCCTTCCTGTCAGCAGTAAGACATTTTCCATCCAAAGTTCTTTGAAGGAATTCATTTAGTCCGATGCTGCTTTGTTCCATTATTTGATCAGTATAAGTTATTTTGTTCATTTTTTGACAGAGTAAAATGCCTTGACAAACTTCTGACTCTGTCAGAGCAAAGCATGACAGTAAACAAAGAAAAGCAAATCCTTATGAGCTAGTTCCTGCTAGGAGTAGCTAGCTAACAACTGGTACAAGGGTGATTTTCTGTTTCATGTAAGCAAAAGTCACAGTCACTCAGAGCCTCCAGGACAGCCTCACAACCTGGTTTAGTACAGATTTTGCCTGTTCCAGCTCCTAGTGTGTCTTCAGAACCTGCTAAGTGGAGTACTTAGCATTAGAGATCATCAAAATACATTCAGTGAAGCATAATACTAAGTGAAGAATATCTACAATAAAAGTAAGTATTTGTACAGACTGGACCAAAATCCCCCATGTTATAACTTCATCAACTTAAATGCTATTGATTTTTCAGGTACCACTGACCTGAAGTTGCTGGGATTGTGCTTGGGATGAATCTGACCTATACCATTAAGGCCAAGCAGAATCACGTTTTAGAAAGTGTAATGCAAAGAAATAGTTACCATGTATTCTGCTGTCTTGTATTTCTACATCAATCATCAAGAGTTCAGTGCACTGTTGGAAGGTCTCTTCTTTAGATGGGTAGAAGTGTGTCTGCAAGGACTGTAGAAAAACAGTAAGACAAAAGACCTTATTGTGCCCCCTCGTATTTTTAAGAGTGGTGTGCTGCAAACCAGACAGCTTGTGCTTTCTGAGCAGAGCTGCTGGGGCAGCCGGCAGAGCTTCATTTTCACATCCCCACTTACTAGTTTCAGTGTTGTTGGTGTCCTTTTTGTGGCAAAAATCAAACAGCCAAAAGGGAAGGCTGGTTTTGATGATCTTGCTGCTTGTGTGTTCCGAATGGACACAAATCACATACTGCAACACACTGCACATTGTAACTTGCAGCTTGTCTCATCCTTGGGTGCAATATGCAACATGAGATAATGTGCTAGAGGAGAAGACAGGCACAGCACAAGGCTCTTGAAAGCCATGAGAGGCACTGAAAGCTTGTGTTCCTGGTATGCAGCAGTATAGATATTTGAAAGGTTAGGTTTGGTCTATTTTTAGGTAGCCTTCACATTGGAACTGCTCTAAGAATGAAGGGAATATAAAAATTGCACGTGTCTCTCCTGATTTATCAGAGATTTTTGACAAAATGCATTAAAAACAGCTTTCCTCCGAATTGGAGATATTTTTTTTTGAAGTATAGCTGTGCTTCTTATTTAGAAGGGGAGTCTTTATGTTCTTGATTAAAATGCCAGTGCTGTCTATTTCACTCCAACATCAGCATTTTCAGATTTTAGCAAACTTAAAGAAATATGACTTTCCCACTTATTGTTTGGGAAGATTTATTCACTTGTGTAAATGAATTTAAAAAAATTGGCAAGGCCTTTTATCTCATATAAAATAAATCTGAAGATAAATGATCTTTTTCCACTAACATCACCTATCATTAAAGTGGCTAAATGAAAATCAAAATGTGTTGCTATTTAGTGCCTGCTTGCCTTTTTAAAGGAGATGAAATTGAGCATGTTTACTGGGCAGGAATTGTCAGCAATGCTTCGATTTATAGCATTGTCCAGGATATAAATTAACAAGTGCCATGTGTTTCCACCAGTCTCCCTGGAAGATGGTAGCCTTGTCTCCCCAAAACGTACATCTCCAGCTTGCTGTGCATGCTCCTACCCCACCTTAAAGAAAACTGCAAACAATGCAAAATTGTGTTGCATTGAACTGAAGTGCAAACATTTTTCCATGTCTTTGTAAATAGGAGTGTGTGTGAGAATGAAACAGGTGGAGGTCTACCTCCAGAAAACCCCCAGGGATGCATCACACTCATTTCTCCAGTCTGTGCAATCTTGGTTTAATAAATTGGTAATAATATTATGATGAAATGCTCTTTGGTGTTGGTTTGCTGGGTTTTTTTTCAGAGCTTTTTTTTGCATAGCAACTTGCAACATAAATTAAAATAATCTTCCATTCAGACAGTTTCTTATTGTTACTTGGCTCTTTGTTCCTCAGAGAGGAGGGAGGAGGAGCCTTCAGTGGGCAAAAGGGAAAGGTGCACTCTGGTGAAGTCTCTATTTCAGTGTGAATCTTACATGGTCCTTTCAATGCTTTTGTTTAAATGCATTGCCCTGGCTTGCCCTTCTGCTCAAAAGAGCAGAAACAACAGATAATGTTTAATTGTGTCAGATTGTCAGGGAATTTTACAATGGTAGAGGTCCATTAAGGACAAACATAGAAGTAGCAAACTTGCCTTATTTGTTGATAGACATGAAATAATGAAAGTACAGTCTTTTGGGGAGGAGCCATGAATCTTCACTGGTAACCACTTAAAAATAATAACTAACCAGTGTCCCAAAATGATAACTAGCCAGTTCAGCAAATACTAAATTTCTTGGGAACAAAGGTGTCAAAAAAGGTGATAGCTGACACAATCTTCTTGCTTTATCCCTGTTCCATTCACAGAGGAAAGCTGGAGAAGCCTGAGTAGTACAAAAATTTAAAAAAAAAATAAAAAAAAAAGGATGGAAATGTGTGGAGGAGTTTCTGCTTTGAACTGCCTTGGTTCTACCTTCTGTGATAAGGTCTGATTCAAAGCCTGCCTAAATCCATTTAAAGATTTTTATTCCCTTCCAAAGTATTTAGTGCAGTCACCTCTTCCAGCTACTTTAACCCCTCTTTTGTTTTACTGCATTTTCTCATACAGATAAACAGGCAAGTGATTTAGATAGAATAAAATAAAATTAAAATAAAATAGTTACTCACCCAAACCTTTCTATGGCTAGCAGTTCTCCCATTCCATCTCTGCACAGGCTTGTTTGGGCTTGAGTCAGAGGTGGAAGCACTGACAGATTTCTTGTCAAAAGCATTGCTGGAGGAGGGTCAGCCTCCAGAGTTTTATAGCTGCACTTCGTATAGCTAATAAGCCCTGGGCTAAATGCTTATCTTCCTTTATTTTGGTTATCTGATTCGGGGATGGAGGGAGGATGACATCTCTTGCCATTTGCGCAACTTTTTTAGATTAATATTGCAGCTCTAAGAAAAATGAATAATTGGACTTTTGAGCAGAGAGTGGAACCACAAAACCCATAGGGATTCCTCTAGCACTAGTCACTAGTTTGCATATTGCAAGTTAACTGCAATTCATGAAGTGTTCCGGCTAAAAATAACTCCAGGGCTCAGTTCTGTCTGGCAGAAACTACTAGTTAAGAGGTCAGGCGAAGCTGATCCTTCAGAAGCCTTGTCTGCATGAAACTGTTGCTTTGCGCTCACTGTTGTGATGAGGTGACTGTCTCCTCTTGGCTTGTCCTTGGCTGACTCAGGAAGATAGGGTGCAGCGGCTGTGGGTGGCTGGGGAAGGGGACCTCTGCTGCAGTCTGGAACCTTCAGAGCCCAAGTAGTGAGTGCTGGCTGCTGCACGAGTGAAATTCTGTTGCCCCCTCACAGGAGTTTGCGCACAAGCTAGCCCTTCTCCACAGCCAGGCATAACTCTTAAAGAGTGACTTGATGAATAAGCATATTTAAAAAAAAAAAAAAAAACAAACACACCAACAGCTCCAGATCTTTTGTGTGATATCTTCATTTTTTATTTGCCTAAAATTGTTGCAGAGAAAATCTGGCCAGTGTTACTGAAATCCGATCAGATGACTACAGTTCAGAATTATTTCCACATTTTATTTTGTTTTAATATGAAAAATGCCAAGAGCTAGGCCCAAGAAAAAAGGCTGACTCAGTTCCACTGAGCTCTCTCTGAAGAAAGTCGTATTTGAAGATGAGAGATGTGTTGGTAAGGCTGTCTGTCATCTCTAGTTTATTAAAAAAAATTGCTAGGAGGCACTAAAACTGTCCACTGCCGTTCCTTCTGTTCCTTCACTCAAAGGTGCTTCATTCATGTCAACTTTACCATAGCGGTTTTGTGTAAAACAAGATTTGATTTTAGAGTATGTAAAGGTTACTGTTCTCTCCAGTGCTGCGCTGCAGCCTTGCATGCGCTCCACTGCAATCGCCTTACCAGCCATTTTAGAGAGGGGGAAGGCTGTGTTACGGAAATAGGAGAGCTTTTTCTTCCACTACCTGTTGAGAGTGTGGATCTGTCAGGGAGTGTGCTCTCCTGCACTGCTGTGGCAGCCTGGGCACCACAGCTTCCCTCCAGGCTGGGAGACTGAATGGCCAGGTAGCAACACAAGCTGGGTGGCTGCCTCAGTGAAGGATGGTAACTTTGGAACGGGCTTGGCTCCCACCAGATTGCTTGTGATTGCATTGGGGAATCTTGTCTGTACCCTAAGATAGCAAATCCATGGTGATTGTTCATGGGATCATCCTCTTCATGCTCTTCAGATCCCTCTCAGAAAAAGTTGGTAATAACCAGATTGGCATTAATGATGAACGAGTCAGGGAACAAGGGCTCCAAGGTAATACTCTGGGTGCCTGGGAAAGATAGTGCAAGGTGGATGGTAATAGGGGTAATGAGAAGGATCTGGCTGGGGAGCCAGAGCTCTGCATAGAGTTACATATACAAGGTGTATCCCTGAAACTTTCCCAGGTTCTGCCTTTTGTGGCTAAAGCTGGAGAAGACAATTGCCTGTCCCCAGATAGGGTGTGAGCATCCCAGCAAGACTCAGTCTGTAGAGGTAGATGTGGCAAAATTCAGCCTGATGTCAGTGATGTCAGTGACACATCACCATTTGGAGAACGTTACTTTGGACTCTCAAATATACAGCTCCTCAGACAGCAGCCTGTGACCCAGAGCTGGGCCAGGAATTAATTTGGCCTCGATCTCTTGAGCTTTCCAGAGAGCTGGTACAGAACACCATCATGGGTTTTCTTTGTTAAAAAAAATCTCAGGTCATAACTGCCCTACCAAAACTGCAGAGGGCACACTGCTTTATTCCATTGTAGAATTACTGCACCAATGAACCCAGAAGTTCAAGGAGTTTGACTCACTGGCTTATGCTATTGAAGGTATATTCTGGGTAGGATGAACTTGATAAATAAGGAAAAGAAGATGAGAAGGGAAAAAAAAAAAGAGCAAACAAATAAGATAGAAGTGGAACAGAGAGAATGGACTGGAAAACAAATACAGTACTGTGCAAAAAACAAGAGTTAAGATGCACAGAAGGAAGATTTCTAATAAAAAATTAATAGGGTACATATACTTTATATAGAACACCATTCACGCTAACACACCTCTGGAGTGCAGATTCCTCTTTTATATACGGCATTGTCTGATCTTTTGCTGTAAGGCCATTCACTCTTGGAGGGTTGAGCAGAAAGGGTTGAACTGATGTGAGAACTGGTTTGCAACCCTCATCTGGCTGGAACTCCAGCACTGCTTTTATAAACAAGTTTGAATGTCCTTTCTTTACTGGAAAATTAGCAAGGAAAGAAAATCTTTCTTCCTTGGTGCCATAATGAAGGGACTGAGTTTTGGATTTTGAAATCATGAGGGCTCCAAAATCAGAAGCTTCTTCAAGAAACCGAAATTACAGGGAATAAAAACATGACCACAGTTAGAAAATGTGAGTGAAAGAAGAGGAGAAAGAGATAAATTCAATTCTGAATCCAGGAAAAAGTCAACGACAGAGGGCTTGAAGACTTCCGTCTTTGATTTCCATTGCCTGTTGTTGCAGGCTGGCATACCTTCCAGTCCTGTTGGAAATGTGTCAGGATGTGCTAATTTGTGCCCAAATGCTGTTAGAAGGCTTAGCAGAACTTTCTGGAATTATGACCCTTAAAGAAGAAAAGGCAAAATTTGGGAATTGCTGCGACTCAGTACAGAGTAACCTAAAAACAGGGATTGAGGAAATTGTCTGATGATGGACTTTTCAACAGGGCAGATAGGATCGAACAGACCTGCAGACTTTATCAGCTGAAGGAGGGTTTTCTTTGTATGTGTTTATTATGGAACCGAATATCCTCTGTGTGTGCTTAGATATTGCCCCACAAAAGATGATTGTGCAATTCTTTAGTGTTGTCAAAACAGAGGGAAGAGCATTGCTAAAGCTACTAGGGAATGTTTAGAAGACAAGGTTTCCTTTGAGGAAGCAGCTTAGGTGCTGGCTGGGTTTCACAGGTTTCATTTACATATGTAGAGGCTGCGCCGTTTCCAAACTACACCAGCGCTGCAGCTGCCTTCCTTGCTTTTCTCCTCTCACAAGCACTATGCTCAAAACCCACATTAAAACATGTGAAAAAAAGATCCTAATGGGTAAATTTGTACTATGGCTGGTGTTAGACACTGCAGTTAAAAAAAAAAAAATTCTTCCCGAGCAATGGGGAACCCTTGTTGAAATCTCACAGTCTTTTGTAGCTGGAATCGTGCTTGGCATCCCTTCCAGGTAATGCTGGAACTGCCAGCAAAGTTCAGGCTATAATGTGGCCATAGAAAAGCTCTGGGGGACTCTGTAATTATTACCTATTGGTCGCACCGTCCACAGTGCACTAAAAAAGTTCTTCAGTATCTAAAGCTTGTATGGTGAGAGCACCGCTAAGGTCACAGTTTTTATTTATCAGTTAACTTGCTAATTTGAAGGGAAAGCATTGAAGTGGAAATGTAGAAAATAGAAACAACATGAGCGGGTCAAAATATCCAAAACAGCAATATGAAATGTTCCAGTGTAAATACATTTCTATAAAAGGTGTGAATGAAACTTCAAAAAAAAAAAGATGATGGATTTGGCACAGTCAATGAACACAATTATAAGTAGGTATTGAAGGAGAATATTCCACCAACCATGGATCCACAGATAATAATTAATAAGAACCGACTCCACTCCAGGCAGGCAGGTGCCCAGCATTATTTTCACAGTTGACTGTTCGGGGGGTAGAGGTACTCACCTTTGCCACAGATCTTAATAATTTACTGCAGTTTTATCATTAAATCAGCATATAATTGGGAAGGAAATTAGTTTTTTTTGTCATGAGAGCAAAGCAATACCGTTAATTTAATTATTTGTAGGAAAGGCTTTCTGTAGTCACTTGGTATTTTGCTATGTTTTTTTTTTTAATTAAGTAAAGTAAGAACAATGCCATTTTTGTCATCTGTGCTCGGTGAAAATATGACAGTGTGATGTGATTTGCAACTTAAGCACAAGCTGGGAAAAATATACATTTTATCAGGACTGGCAATAATGAATTACAAGGGAACACAAATAAGCAAAGAATATATCTGAGACCTCCTACCATTTCTGAAGTTTCCAACGTCTGTGAGAAAAAGGCTATTTCAAGAATTGTACTTCGTATTTATTTTTTTCTCTCAGCAAAATTGCCATATTCTTGTATAATAATTGAATTCGTTTAGCCTTTAGAATACTCGAGTTTGCAAATAACAGTGAAAATGAATATTTCATGACATGGAGGATGATCAGTTATAGTTTTGTAACTTTGACTGGTAGCCCAGCATGACAGAGCCAGTGCTTACATTTCATGAGACTTTTTGCACCCAGGTAATTAAAAAAACTGCAGCTTAAGACAATAAGCAGGCAGGTGGGGGTAGTTAAACATGACCTTTATTTGTGTGTTTTCTTTGCCTATTGTGGTCAGTGTTTTGCAGTTCAGTTTGGTACGTGGAGTTTGTTGTGTATGCAGTGCAAAGGGGCATCATAAACCAGTTGCACCTGAAGCAGCCCCTGTTGTCTGGCAAAGACTTCAATGAGGAGACGTGTCTTTTAACAGTGTGTCTGGATTTTCACACGACAAGAGCTTTTTATTTATTTATTTTCAATGAACAAACGCTGAGTCCAGGTCAGAAGGGTCGTGGTGTGGTGTTTGTACAGTAATGTTCCGAGGCAGCTTATAAGGGAGAGGCAGGTGTGAGTCAGGGTGGTCCTGGGCAGGACTGAGGCGGTTGCTTGTAACAGCTATGGTTTCTTGGGGAATACACCGAGACAGAGAAGTGATTAAAGCGCAGCTCAAAAATACTGTAATCTGGCTGGGAACAGGATCAGGCTCCCCCTCGGAGCAGGTGAGATAACTGTAGGAATGTTTTTTATAGATGCTTACTCCATTCCAGAGAAATGCTGGGGTGAGGGTGAGGAGTGTTGCTGATGCATTTGATGTGGAAAAACTAACTTGAGTTGCAATTATCGCTGAGAAACCATTAACCTAACCAAAATATTTGGCAAGGTGCAAAATCCCCGAGTGCAAAAAAATGTTGGAAGGTGGTGTAACTTTTGCTGAACTGTGGGATAGGCTCTCCAAAGGGAACAGTGCCGAGGAGCCGGTGCAGGCACTGGGAAGGTTGGGCTTGGGCTACTCGCATGCAGGCTGTAGCTCGGCTGGGAGTCACTTCACTTTTTCTTCATAATAAGCACAGCTCAGCCTATTGTGTGCCGGGGTGTGGGGGGAAGACAAAGAAAGCAAGCCAAGAAATTAAAGAAGATGGGGAGGGGTAGGAGCTATGCTACGGCAGGAGCAGCGTTTCAGGGGTGTGGCGTGGAAATCTGCTTTGAATCGCAGCGTGGTGCTGCGGCCGCCGAGGTCTGAGCGGGTTTCGCAAAGATTTACTTCACTTCAGGCTGGGTCTGCCCCTGGCTGACGTCACGGGCTGAAGCAGCGGCACCAGAAGGCTGGATGAGTGACAGCCCAGCCTACTTTTTAATAGCTTTGTCATGTGACGGGGAACAGTAGTAAGACAGGTGCCTTCGATTCACTCTCAGAGAGGGTCTCATTGCCTGCATGAGTGTCTGCTGCCTGCCTGCCTGCCTCTGGACTGTAGTTTGCCAGCTTTCCTGCCGTTGCTCCGCAGCTGGATGGCGTGGGACATGTGCAACCAGGACTCTGTATGGAGCGATCTCGAGGTGAGGGGTGCACGGAGTGGGTGGCGCGTGGGGTGCAGGCGGTGGCGGGGATGGTGGGCTGGTCAGGGAACTGGCAGGACGGCCGAGGCAGCATACTTTGCAAACAAGTCCGTATCTTATCTTAACTCCAGTAAGTTTGCTATTTTAAGGTTACTCTGCGATGCCTTGAGCAAATCAAAGCTGAGGTCCTGTCATCAGTATAGTATCTCCTGCAGTTGGAAACTATTTTCATGTGCCTCTGGCTCGCTTTCCCGTCATATGCAATATTTATGCTCTAAGATATTGATATGAATCGGTGTCTGAAGTGGCATTTCCAGTGGCGTTTAGTGGCCTGGTTGGAAAAATGCCATGTTTATTTAGAATAAGACTAACATTTCTGTAAAAAAAAAAAAAGTAGTTAAAATTAACCATTGGCTTTCAATTTTAATTGCTTCTTTCACTGTGCTCTGTCGAAGGTTTTTTCCTTGTTTATCAGCGGCAGAATACAAACATGCACACAGGAATGAATACCCTGTTGTTTGGCTTTAGATGCTTTTTAAAAGAGATTTCTGGAAGGAGACGTTTCCCTGCTTCTCATGGTATTGGAATACTGACGCTGTAGCTAATGCCCCGTAGAGCAGGGTTCGCGGTCAGTCCGAATAGTCCAACAAATGGTTAAATCCCACTGTACAGCAGAGACAACAGGATGAACCATGAGAATAGAGTTTATGCAGGACTGTGTGAACTGCTGCTGCTGCTGCCGCTGCTGCCACTGCTTGTGTAAAAATAGACGGCAATACATCAAATCCACAGCTTCTGCTGGCTACAATTCATAAAGGAGAAAAAAAAAAAAAGGCAAGCAGCCCCGTGGTAATCTCTGGAGTATAATATGAGGTTTGAGGATTTCTGCATGTTTGCATTCGGCAAAATGGAGCGTTACCTGAAAGTTCAGGCAACTTGTGAAGCGAGGCAAACTTTGTTTGGACCTCATGGAGAGGAATCCCAGATACAGACCTGCTCAAAGGAACTAATCCTCTGGCTTTGGGCTTGGAATAAATGCTTAAAATGGTCCCCTCGGGCAATGGGGAAGGCAGAAACAAGTTACAGGCGATGCTTTTTAAATAAGATGTTCATGCTGTAGAGAGCTACTCATCTAAAGTAAAAGTGTTCCCATGTTCTCCAGTATATTTTTCCTATCTGGCAGAGCATGTGTGTGGATTCTCAAGTCATTTTGTCATGTTTTAAATATTTGCAACTTGCCATTGTATCCACTGATTTCTGTTTGCATATTGTAATTGGTCTTATCTTGTTTTGATTTCTTGGTAAAGTGGAATAGATATGGATAATTCATATGTCCTGTAGCTATTATGAGTCAAGGCTGTAAGTGGATGACTTTCTGGCTCCAAAGTCCTAATTGTTTCTGAGTAGCTGGAGTATCCTGTGGGTTGTTGTCTGGCTTGTAGCATGGGTCTCAGCTGCCGTAGCTTCATTTTTCCATCATGTATTATTCCTAATGCTGCTAGGAGCTGATTGAGGAACCAGCTTATATGGAAATACTGAAGATTTATTTTAATCACTAGAGTTCCAGCAGTAATTTCGAGCTAGTAACAGAATAGATAATTTATGTCAATGACTCTTTCATAGTGCAGAGAAAAAAAAAGGAAAAAAGGGTTTGATCTTAATATTAATTGTGTGGTGGATGGATTAACTGTGGGTAGGATTTTGCCAGTGTGCTCCTGCATTGCACTTCCTGTAGCAATACGAGTGTCTGCATGCTGCTTTGGCTCAGGGGATCACCTTTACTGAGCTAACATAATGCAGGCACAGGTACTGGAGGCAGCTTTCATTTTTTTGAATCATTAATGTTTGCTGTCAATGTAAAATGTATTATATTCTCGCTCTCATAATGACAGGACGGCGTGTTGCTTAATAAAGGCCTGCATCACTGTAGCTGATCAGCGTCCCCAGTGCTTCACAGCTTAATGAAGGTGATGTACAGTAAGGTTGCAAAGATTGATAGAGAGAATCCGCATGACACAGATTTTGTCAAGTCTCTTTCTTTACTGAGTTCATCCCCTTGGCACTTTGAAAAACTTGTTAAAAATAAAATGCAGATTATATTTTCATTAATATAATTAATATGGCACAAGTCCCGTCTTCTTTTTTTTTTTTTTAAATTTACCTTCAAAGGCATGAAAACATCCAAAAGGTTAATGGAGAATTATACTTAATTATAATGATTCATTACCATCAGTGCAGTTGAGCTAATTTATTGTTTGCACCCGAACTAAGAGAAAAAAGGTCTGTTGGAGTGAAATAACGCACAATAATTAGCCTTTTGTGTTTAGTGACTGCTTTATCATCCTAAATGTTACTGTAAAATTAAGGCTATAGTTATGGAGTAACTATCATATCAAATAACTGTGGGAAGACAGTAAAATGTGTGCTAGAAATGCAGGTGCACCTGTTACAGATGTATAGGCAAACAGTAAATATCAGCGTGTCAGATGAGGACAGTTTTAGGACTTGGAGTGTTAAATCTGGCATCATCCAAAGGCCAAATATAAATTAATAACAGGAACACTTGCTACTAATGTGTCTCAGATTAGAAGCATAATATCATATTCAGAAACATTGATTTTATTATCATGTCAACATTGGCAAGGCATATATACTTCATTTCAGCAGTTACATTTCTTAGGTGACATTGCAGTCACTACAGGTAAATGAAAGCTATGAAGAGCAGGAATTTTTTTTGTTAATACCATTGTTTATATTGCTTCAAAAGCCCGCTGTAGGAACTTAAAAATGCACATTACCAAAAGTAAACATGTTTAAGTAGGTGGTTCACAGAGTGAAGCTATTTTTATAAATGAAAGCAGTAAGAGATCAGCAGGATACTTTAGAAGTCTGTGGCATCAGTTATAAGCTACTGACCTCCACAACACAAACCTGAAAATGATGCTGAGAATCTACCTTTTCAGTCAAAAACTAGATTATCCTTTAATGAGATCAGAGATTTCGGCCAAGCATCAAAAAAGGTCATCTCTGTATTATAAGATTGCTGCCAAAAGGTTGTGTCTCGCACGAAAAAAAAAGGAAACTCTCTAATGCGTTTCTTTTTTTTTTCTTATGCCCAAAATAATGGTAAAAAAACTGTGTGTAGTTAAGATTACTTAAGTGGGATTTTGACTTCTTAAAGTTCTGCAGCTCCTTAAATAATAATAAGAAAAACAACTGCTATTTCAGAGGTTCGTTTTGCAGCCTCTCAGCTTCCTTGCCCCTTGGCCTATTCCGTGATTATCTCATAGTGTCCTGGTAGATGTAGAAGTTGTCTGGTAAATTATAGCTCGCACCAGCTGCACCAAGTCTTTGTGCCAACAGACAAAATCTTTGCTCACGGCTGCGCTGCTGCATCCAGCCCGCGCACTGCAGACGCTCCGAGCTTCCCAGGGACAAAAACTTCAATGAAATACACCTTCAGCAACTCTCGCTTGCATTCTTGTGAAAGGCGGTCCTTGTGAGAGTGACATAACCGATATTGAGCAATTCACATCCATGGAGACTGTGTTAGTGCCCTACAGACATCTGCCTTCAGAAAGTGGCACTTTCTGCGTTGACTTCAGTCCAAATAGAAGTTGGGAAATCATTCAAACCACCCAGTCTCCTGACCGGAGTCGAGAAGGTCCTGCTGTTGGCCGTCCTTAACACATTGCTAGAAATTCTCAGGGTGGGTGTCCTTAGACTCGGTTGACTTTAGATGGCTTTTAACCATTCAGCGCCTGGTACCTTTGCAGGGTTACACGTGCTTTGCAGTACACACATACCAGTGTAGGTGTTCGGAGGTGAGTTACAAGGATACATGGTACAGTGCAGTAGGAATTGGTTAATTGAGCAGCATTGACATATGGAACTCAGCGACTTGCCAAACTGTTACTACATGTTTTCCATAATTCGGAAATGGTTTTGGTGGATACTCTAACATTTTGACTGCAGTGCTAAAGTGGATGTATGTTATTAATTTCTTCTTCCGTAGTAGGTCAGTCAATGCCCTATCTAGCTTCATACCAGCATATAAAAGGATACTGCTTCCCGGTTTGTTTGTATTTATCTCCACTCTCTTCCTAAGTTGTGCAGACGAAACATTTTGCACTGCTGAAGAGGATTCATGGAGCTTCATTTACTGCCTCGATCAAAATGTTTTACAGACCCTCCACTTTTGGATTACTGAATCAGAGGATGCCATAAGAGGAGAACCCATTGGGTTCTTTCACTACATCCTCTCTCTGGGGAACTGTCTAGGATAGTAGATGTGTTCACACCAAGCAGGTGAAAGGCTGTGTGAACTGACTGTGCCTATCACCCAAAGGAGAATATCAGGATATTTCAAGCCACACTTTGGTTGCCAGGACCGTGATATGTAACTGGGTGGCTGTGGTCTATGTACCAGGAACAGATCACAAGAGCATCACTAACCCATACATTTTTATGCTCATATGGTAGCCACCATCATGACTGACTGCAAAGATTGTGGTAAAGTTCTGTAGAAGTGAAAGTGTGACTATCTCCAGCTTGAGATTGCCCCCGGGGCTGAAGGCTGTAACAGGCTGTGCCTCTTTAACCTGAATGCATCAGGAAATGCGTGACAGACCTTGCCCAGAGGTATTCATCTGTAACTTGTACCTGCATTGGTTTGCTCTGAAACAGGAGAATAAGGACATGCTTTGGCCTCTGCTGTTGGATTTAAAGCTTTGAACATGATTATTTATCAAATAGCATAGGGAGAAGGAAAGTCATTGTCCCTGGACAGAGATGTAACAGAGAAGGCAGCTTATGCCCTGCTGTTTCCCCCTGCCCTTTGCATACCTGTATAGTACTAGCGATGATCAAATACTTAAGTGGTTTTTTTTCCAGAAAAAATAGTCAATCCTAGTGACCCTGTGCCATAGCTAAATTGAGGTTTAATTCTTATCACATGATATTAAAGTTAATAGATTCCTGGTAATTAATGAAACTATTTCTGTGTTGCTGTATCCTGCAGTGTGCTGCTCTGGTTGGTGAAGACCAGCCTCTTTGCCCAGATCTCCCAGAACTTGACCTGTCTGAACTCGATGTGAATGACCTAGATGCGGACAGCTTTCTGGGGGGACTCAAGTGGTATAGCGACCAGTCAGAGATCATCTCCAATCAGTACAGCAATGAACCCACCAATATATTTGAGGTAAGGCAAAGTGATGCAAGTGCACATTTCAAAGTCCTTGCTTGCTTTTTTTCTGATTTTTTTTTTTTTTTTGGTTACCCTAGTGGACAACAGTTTTACTATTGTTCACCCATTAAGAGACAACAAATGTGGTGATGTGTTAAGGGTTCTGACTGGTTCCTTTGATCTGCATGATCAAAACTAGGCCTGCGATCTGGAGGGGTGTGAGGGGAAGCCTTGAAAGGATTTAAATGGAACTTTGGATTTTTGAAAGAAAACAGCTAAAGAGTGCCTAAAGCACACTGCCCTGTGGTGTCACGATGAGGAGTTGCACGGTTGTCAGCTACAAAGCAAAACAAAAGTCGAAAGTTGTTTGTTGTCTTCTACTTGAATTCCTTGGCAAGAAGCAGAGTGCAGCACACCAGCTAATTGGTGAGTAGCTGGAACATTTTTAGTAAAGGTTTTTTTCACTCAGAACCTTACTGTGCAAGGTTCTTTTGCACATGAGAGGTCCTCGTTGTTGATGTATAAGGGAGTAAAAAAGGGTGGATTTGGCAGAGAAATCGTAGATCTCTGGGTGGAGAGCAGTCCAAAAGTAAAAGTCGAAGGATGCTAGAGAGATTTAAATGTTTTCTTTCCAATTCTGCCTTGGGGATCAGGGTGTATGAGAGGAGGGTTACTGTCTCTTTATCTCTGTCTCCAGTCTTCTTTCTTTTGTTGTGCAAAGCCTTCATAATTCTCCACCTCATGGTTTTGGGCAGCTGTGCCCCTCCTAAACCCTAACCTCCTTCCCTCGTTGGGAATAGGAGAGGCTATAGATCGTCCACTGACCAGGAAATTGGACAATAAATTGATTAGCTCGCAGGAAGACCTTGTGCAAAAGCAAGCTACGGGTGCTGCCTCTCACACAGCAGGTACCACAGCTCCAGTAAGTACAGCTGATCCACTGGCTCAGGGAAGCCCCAAATTATCATGGTGGAGTTTAAAGGCTGGAAAAAATGAGCTGAAACAACATCATAAGATGCTTACTTAGGGTGATGTCTGGAATAAAATCCTTTTTTTTTTTTTTTGTATACAGCTCTAAACCCACAGTGATCTCCCTGATGCAGATGAAGTTGCACTGGACTTATACTAGTGTAACGGATAGCAGAAACTGGCCTTCACTATTCAATTTCTGTGATTTACGTCGAAGTAACTTAAAATTAATTTTATTAAAATCAAAATAGCCCTGCAAAGCCTTGTGCTTAGGCCCTCTTTTTTTCTTTAGTTATGTAGTGTTCTGCACCTTGTTTTACAAAGTTTCCAAACCCCGTGTTGTTCTTAAATTGCAGTTGTACTGCCCCAGGCAGGGTACGGCCTGCTGGTGACTAGGTTCGAATGGTCGGTGGCAGGGAGGCAGTGGGGCAGGGACCACACTTGCAGCTAGTGTGGTATAGACTGGTTTTGCTTTTTTTATAGTGGAGGAGACATGTTTTTCCCTTAAGAAAAAGTTGAAGATGCAGGCTTTCAAAGTGTAAGTTCCAGATAAGTCATACAAGTAAGTATTTACCAATTCTAAGCACACAAGTCATTCCAATAAAACCAGTGGAACTTGAGCACAGAGTTGTTGATTGCTCTCTGTGTTATTGCCTGGCTGCTCTAATGGCCACAGTTGCAGAGTACAGTTGTCTCAGACTGGTAGTGACCATTCCCCTACATGCCTTGTATAGGAATTGTCACTTCCTATATGAAATAATTCCTGTTGTGAAAATCAAAGCATGTTGCAAACAGGACATCCAGATAGGCTTGTAGTTAACCTCACTGGAGTTGATGACATGAGGTACTGGTCACTAGGGGGTAACCTCTCATGGGCACATTTTGGTATGTCTGAGGATGAGGTGCCCCAGTGTGAAGAAACAGGAGGGGATGTGTAGAGAAATGGGGAATGTAGCTGGGGGAAAACACCTAGGCAGCAAGTAATAGGTCAGAAATAATAGTTTGTAAATTAAATATGCTGCTTCGTTCCTAACACACGATTCTGTTGTTTTCCTTGCGAATGCCTGGATTTCTTCACACCAGTCGACTTCTGCTGCAGGCTGCATCTCTGTCTCTGACCTCACAGCTTGGCCCATACTTACCTGTAGGGACAAATTTTGCCCTGATGGTATTTTACAGTACTGCAGTGCAAAATTAGGCTATTTTCAGCTTCATAGTGTGTTGCATTTACATTTCTTGGTTGCTTGGCCTCGGAAGGTGGGAATGAAACAGTTATTTTCTCCTCCCATATGTTAACCCTGTCCCCGTTCTCCGTCATGCAGCTGGTTACCTTGCACTATTTCTTGTCTCTGCTGCTCTGTGATGTGACGACTGGGGGTGCTCAAGATCAGAAGAAGATGTCTTCTTCCTCCAGAGACTATCTCACATATTCTGTGAGGAACTATTTGTTTTAGCTGAGAGAATGAAAGTTTCGTGCAGTTTTCCATTTGGTAATCTTCAGGTTTTTCCTTATTGATCCTAATTGGCTCTTTTTAAAAGAAAATAACTTCTTTTTTTACCTTTTTTTGTTCTTTTTTTCTCTCTTATCATTGTGGGAGTAGTATGTTTTATCTAACTTAAGCTTCCAGGTGATTTGTTGTCATACAGAAATAGAAATACAGCCTGTTTGGGGTGGAGGAGAAAGAACCAGAATGACAAACAAATTCTGGGAAGTACAAGAGCAGCATTGCTTGCACAAACTGTACAGTGTTAATTGCCAAACCTAACCTTGACTGAAACACAGTCTTCTTTGAGGTATTAATGCAGTATGTGGCATTGTCTAGGTGAGGGACGGTACAAAGTTCCAGAGTGTCTCTGGTGCACTTTTTTTAAGAAAGACCTTTATTTCAGAAGGTGGATTTTTGGTCTTACTGCAAATTATGTTCCTGAAAGCTTGTTTGAGCTGAGCACCCACAAGCATAGACACTCCCAGTGGCTCACAGACTAGAAATTATTAATAGTTATGGTAGAAACCAGGAGCCAAGTGAGATAAAGGTCCAATTAGTCTAGATAGTTTGTAAGTGTTGAGTATAAATCCCTGCTCTCATCTATTTAGGTGTGATGAGATACTGGCCTTCACTCTAGCATTAAAACACACCAGTATTTTGCAGACACACCTAATTCATCACTGCATTATTCTGCTCACACACCAGTGCAACTGATACTAGTCCTGAATAAAGCCTCTACTGTCTGCCCCAGTGCAGAGGCTCTTCTTATCAGTGTTTGTACTTATGTACGTTATACATTAGTTGATTTCTTTCTATTCACAGCTTGATCACTTCTTTTTTTTACCTAATATTCTTTGCCTGTTGCTCTGACTATTGGAAAGATAAAATGAAGGAGTTCTTGCCCCTCAGGGCACTGTCTATTGGCACAATTTCATGCAAGTAAATAGTTAACAAGTCACCCAAGACCAGTTATTTAGATGGTTCACTGCACCATTCACTTTTATGATTTGCTTTTGTGAAGAACGAGACTTAAAAAAATTTTGTTTGCAAAAAATTGATTTGACTACTTTTAGAAGATCAGAATGGTTAGTTTTTCATTCTCAAAGCCAATGCTATGTGAAATTGTGAACAAATGTACAACTTAATGTGTCACGAGTGAGAAAGCTTTTTGTTCACGAAAATGTTTCGTTGCCCCTTGAGGCTTCTTCATATATACTATACCATATCATGTAAGATTAGCCACATTTAAAATTATTTATGACCCATGCCTAGCATTATGGAGAGAGAAGGTATCTACGGTGGGTGTGTATGTCTTTGTTGGCATTGTTTGCAAATAACTGATGTTAAGAGAAAATGCAGCCCATTAAACCTGTTAAAGAATAATGAACCTGTGTAAAATCATAAATCTTATACTTGGCAAAACCCTTTTTTTAGCCTTTAAAAAGACTTCAGAAAACCCACATTGCTTGCCCTTCTGCAGATTTCATTTATTTACGTAATTTGTTTACATAATTCTGTGTTCCAGAGAGATGGTCATTATATTTGATTACTTTGTTTTTAATTGTTCTGTATAGGTGTAGCGCAGGTTACAAGGCCATTCTGTGTGCCATGTATTTGGAATGCCTAAAAAGACAACTATGTAGACTGCCAAAAAGTGCTTGTATTACAAGCAATGAGAGTGTGAGGAGAAAAAGAAATGCACAATGAAATGCAGACTGTCTTGCCCTTGGCAGCAGCGAAATTCCTTGAGATAAATCATTTCTTATTTATTTGGAAGGGTTTGTATCAGGAAGATGATGAGTGTTGAGGGGAGCCTTAAACATCACCAGGGCATTGGTTCAGATTATAAGCTCCCTCATGTTCTGTGGTGCTGCCAGCCTCTTTCACCGTTGCAGGTTATTCATTCAAGGTTTGCAGCCAGATTGATTAATGAATTACCAGATCTTGCGTAAAGTAACTTGGCCTGACTTTTAAACAACCACCAATGTTTTCTTTGCCAGTCTTATGACTGGTGTTAATGGGTTTCCAGAGAACTGAGCCTATAGAGACTTTCTGTAGTGGCCTTCCCTAGCATTTTTTCCACTTTCTAATTTTCTCCAAAACTAGTAGCCCAGGGCAGGCAGTTCAAGGAGATATAATCTCAGGGAAAAAAAGACATGGTAGTCAAATCCTTGATGGCTGATGCCCTTCAGTGCCAAATCAGCATGATTTATCATAGCCATCTATTCAGCACAACAGAGGCTGGAGGTGAGCTGCATGGTGTACCTCACACAATATGCATAACTAGAGCTCTGAACTTTGAAGGAAAGCCTCAGAGCTATTTGCAAAGTGCTGGCGCTTAGTGAATACTAAATTACATTTAGGAAATAGTCTACTGCTACCAGTTATACTTCATTTTTATTCTTGACACAGACACCTAAATCAGAGAACAGTAACATTTCGGAGATTATGGTAGCAGTTTGGGTATGTTCCAACACTATAATAGGATCAGAATTTTAAGGCCTTTTTTATTATTACCAATAGTCACTTAGTTTCTACTGCAGCGTACTTTGTAGGGAATTACAGCTTTTACTAAAAAGATTAAAATGCTATTATGTAAATGATTGCAGTATGTTATTATGTTTACAAATTAACATCCATGGCTCAACACACAAATTAACTAACTATTCCATCTATATTATTAAGGATTTAATAAAGTAACTGTTGATAAAAATGAGGAGCTTGAAACACTTAATAGGAACTGATCATGATTTAACATAGAACTTAAACATTGTGTTTAATGTTCTAGATGGCATAATGGCAGAATAAAGCTCATCAAAGTGCTTGAAAGGACTGAGATTGTGTGCACGACATAGCAGCCTGTCTGAGGACTCAGAGGGCACAGACAAAATAGCTCTGGGCAGTAACAAAGAGCATATTGGTGAATCCAGAAGCAGCACAGGGCCATCTCATATCAACATGTAGTTTCCTGCTCTAATAAGTAGGGTTTTTTGAAATTTGGATTCATACACGTTGACTGTTTTCCATGATCGGCACACATAGTGTACTTGGGAACTTGCGTCCCTCTAAAATTCATCCTGTAATGAAATGCTTCTAAGGCAAATGGGATTTCATTGCAGAGAGTATCGCTGTGTGGCAAAAAAGGGGAAGGCTGAGTTCAGGCTGAGATGACTTTACAAACAGTGCTGCAAATTGCTATTCCTAACAGTTCATAAGAGATCATAAAAGCAAACAGGTAAGAGCTACTGAGGTCCTAGATAAATGAATGTACAGTATGTGGTTATGGGATAGATTTAGTAGGGAAACAGACAACATTGTGGGTTTAATACAACAATAAACATAAAAGGCTAAAGATGCAGATTTGGGATAGGAAACTTTATAAGAACAGTAAAAGGTAACAATGTATCATAAAAATCGCTTGCGAGACTAGGAGAAAGCCCCTCAGTTCCGGGGAAAGAAAATAGCAGACGCTTGGTAAAAGCATTATATTCATGATGGAGCAGTGTCACATTTCTTGTGTGTTTGTATGCATTACCTTTGCCAGTGTCTCTGGCCTGACTCAGGTCTCTACATCTGCTAAATAGAAGACCAGCACCATAACATCTTGTCTGTGTGAGATGATATATGTAAACTATAATCTATGATTAGCTATGCTGACATTTAAAAAGGCTCAAGCAGCAAGTGGAATTTATTTTACTTGAACCAGCTGCTATGTAATTGGGAAGAGTTTATGCAAATACTCTGTATCTAGTGTTAGCAAGGTGTGCTGCTGCTCCCTTTTCTTTCCCGCTTGGACAAACTACAAACTGTCTAAACACATCTCTGTTTTAATGCAAGAACCTGGCATGTTGGTTGAAACCTTAGGGCAGGAAAGGAGTCCCAAATGAGCAAAAAAAAATTGCTTTGAGAGCTTATTGTTTGATGTATGAGGCCACCAAGACCATTCCCCAGGCGCACAATCAAGAAAATGCAACTGATCCCCTTCACAGTCCCATTAAGGAGGCATTTCACCTGGAGCAGCCTTGGCTTGAGATACTGTGCTGCTGCTCTGTAGAGCACCTGTCCTTTTTCTAAGAGGGAAGACTAGCTTTCACCAGAACAGTAGTGTGCTAATTAGGTCATTAGGCGGATGTCTTGGCCTGTGTTAAAACCAGCCCTGGAGGACACTGTGTTACACTGTGTTCCCAGTGGCTACATAGCTAAATACAAACTGGTGTCAGCTGCCATACAAACAAAAATGTAATAGCCTCCTTTCACAGAGGTCATCTTAAATCTACTTTGGTCACAGTCGCATTCCACATCTGTTTTAGTGAGATGCAGCTTCTTAAGGTGGCATGTGGACTTCATAAGCACACAAACAACCGAGCTATAAATTGCTACTGCTGGAGTTATTTTGAATAAGTGTATACTGTTTCATATTTATAATGGTGAGGCTTCATAATATTCGCAGTGAATATATAACACAGATCAGTTCAACAAGCATGAAATTGTATGTTGTCAACTTGTCACATAAATAGAGCCATATTCTAGCTTACCATAATGTTGAACTAAATATTTTCTCCCTGGAACTGCAGAGAGGGTCACAAAAATGTGGGACAGTAGCTCTGTCTTTTGTTAGAAAAACACTCCCAGAGTCATTGCTAGTGGGGAGTAAATATTTCTGATACAATTCGTCTGGGTTTTTCTTGTCCATTTACATAACAACAGCAACGGAAGACAAATGCTGATTGGCTAAATTGTTAAATTTGTTTCCATTAATGGGGTTTTTTTCTAGTGTAACCTTTTTTTTTTGTTGTTATTATTGCTATTTTTGCACTATGCATCATTGCTAATTGCTGCTAAATGGTCCATCTTAACCCTGGCATGCTCTTCCACTGCTGCCCCATCCCACTTAACATTAATTCTGTCCCATGCCATTACAGAAGGATAAAATCATCACAAGGCTTCATTTAGGAATTCTTTTCTCCTTGGTGCCACTAACCTGTTGTGCATGTGTAGGTCAGGAGGAGGAAATTGCATGGAGTATATTTGTTGCAGGGAGAAAATTTGGGTATTGAATCATGTCAAACTGTTTTTTTCCCCATGAACAGATTAAACGTAGAAAGAAGAGTGTACGTGTGTCTGTAAAAACTTATAGACTTGTAGCTCTTGTTGTACTACAGTAGTTAATACTCAGATGCTCTGGAAATTTGCAGCCTTTCTGGAGGAATGCCCCCTGCCAGCTTTATAGGCCTCTTTTTCTCCAGTATCTGATTTTTATTTCAGTAGCTTTGTGCAGGTGCATACAGGATCCTACTGCCTGTGTTTGCAAGTGATGGGCTGCAGCATTGGCAGGCACGGAGCTCTGACTCTGTATACTTGCACGCTCAGCCGTGGAAGCTGGGTTCAGGTCTCGGTGGAAATCATTCCCTTTGCAATGCATAGCTGGTTGCTTTGGCTGAATTTTCCATTCTGACACAACAAAGCAACAGTCTTGCTTCGTAATGATTGAGAAATTAATTAGCACTTTGCGGTGGTGATGAGTCTGAAGGGCCATGATTGGAGTTTGCTTTTTACCATATGCAGTAATCACTGGGTTTTGTTTATGAAAGCACAAACCCAAAACCTATTGAGATTTTGGTGTTGTCATGAAGCGTGAGCTGTGTGATGCACTTGAATAATACTTCCATTTCCTCACACACATCTGTGCTTTTGTGCATTACTGTGAGTAAAACAATGGGGTGCTGGTCCATAATTGGTACTTCTAATCACTAAGACGATAATCAGAAGAACAGAGTATTTTCTGTGAGGAGCCGCGGTGGCAGCCTCAAGCAAGTGTTGTTGACTTGTTGATTTATGATAGCTTTGAGTTGCCTGAACTGCTTACAGCCATCCATCTCATCACATAAAGTTCAGGAGGATCATCCCTTCTAAGCAGATTGCAGGGTTAGAGGACAGGGAGAACTTCCTATACACCTCTGTTTTGTTTGCTGCCATGACTGCTGCTTGAAGGCTCAGTGATTTTAAATCTAGAGATTTGGAGGGGCAGTCCATCAAATGGTCTGAGCCACTGCAGATCTCTCCTACAGGAGATGCCCTTGCATAAAAATAGAGAAATTGGGTGGAAAAGTTTCTCACCATGAGATTTCTTGCAAGGAGGTGCAATAATGGTTATCTGGAAGACTGGTTTGGTCAGAGGACCATTCTGCTTTCACATGACCTGCTGTAAGAAACAATTGGAATTTTCTCCTGGAATGGTAGTTTTTCCTGGAGAACAAAAAATTCTGAAAGTACTCCAAAACCTCTGCAAAAAACCCAGTTGTTTTTTTCCCGTGTTGCTGTTTAAGCAGTGACATAATGATTCAGGAGCTGCATTGGAGACTGCAGGAAATAAACGTTACGGAAGTGAGACTTCTCACTGAGAATTTTACTTCGGTGAGAATGCTGCAGGCTTGTGCACTACCACAGAGCAGTCAGTGACCATAAGTAAAAAGTGGGTATGATGAGAGTTTTAAAAGTCTTCTAGTATTCAGAACTTTTTTTTCCTTTTATATATGTATCATTTGACTAGCTGGATGTAGCTGTAATGTTCTGCACTCTGCCAGGCCCTACGTGTTGAGACTCAGGGAAGAGGATTTTGGGTCTATTGGTGTCCACTTCGGGAGGGTTTCTTGGTGAGTTGTGGGCAGCCAGGTAGTGCTGGTGACAGTGTGGGTGGTAAAGGATGAAGAATGAACTTGAAGCAGGGGAGGGTTTTGTAGAATCACAGAAGGGTTGAAGTGAGAAGAGGTCTCAGGAGGTCATTTGGTTCAAGCCCACTAGGCAGGATTACATGGAGCAGGAAGTTGAGGAATTATTCCTGTGTTCCTCTGCTGCTGTTTCTCCCCTCCTTAAAATGACTTTATTAGTACTGGTAATGAGTTCCTGATCCCATTTGGGAAATCTTACACTATTGTCTTAAGCAACTGTGGAATTTCCTTGAGGCATGGCTGTATATAGCAAGAAGCCCACTGTAGTGGTTTGACCCCAGGCAGCCCCAAGCCCCACGCAGCTGCCTGCTTACTCCCCCACCAGCAGGACGGGGAGAGAATTGGGAGTGTAAAAGCTGGAAAACTCATGGGTTGAGATAAAGACAGTTTAATAAGGAAAACAAAAGCCACTCACACAAGCAATGAAAAAACAAGGAATTAATTCACTGCCTCCCATGGGCAGGCAGGTGGTCGGCCATCTCCAGGAGAATAGGGCCCCATCATGCATAGCGGTGACTTAGGAAGACAAATGCCGTGACTCCAAACCTCTCCTTCTTCTTCTTCCCCCCAGCTTTATATACTGCGCATGATGTCATATGGCCTGGAGTATCCCTCTGGTCGGTTTGGGTCACCTGTCCTGGCTGTGTCTCCTCCCAGCCTCCCATGCACTCCCAGGTTCATTGCCAGCATGGCAGTATTGGAACTAGAAAAAGCCTTGACTCTGTGTAAGCCCTGCTCAGCAATAGCAAAAACATCTTTATATTCTCAACCCTGTGTTCAGCACAAATCTAAAACACAGCCCCATACACGAGCACTGTGAAGAAAGCTAACTCTACCCCAGCCAAAATCAGCACACTTTTTATTGCCGAATTCTAGTTTTCAGAGGAAGATGAGTGCCAATCAAGAGTATTCTCAGTCGGGCCTTGGTTTTCATGTCAAATTTTCATATAAGGAAACCTGCTTCTGGTGCTAATCTTAGCTTCCACAGGTACCGAGCTTGTCCATTTTCATGGACTTGTTGTTGGACTAGTGAAACTATAAAGTTGTCAGGTTGAAATGGATGCATGTGCAATTATTTTAATAAATGAAACCTAAGTGCATGCTTACTGACCCTGACCTCTGCTTGGATGTGCCCTGTTGGGCATTTGACCCTCCAGGCATGCACAAAAGGAGCAATAGGCTTTTATTTCTACCTTTCTGAGGGAAACGTACACGTTTTTGAAACTCTTTTTCTGATTTTGTGTTTGCTTTACTTTTTTTCTCCCACCAGGACTGGTGTGGATTTTCTTGGCTGTATTGAGTGTCCTTAAAAGCCCAACTATCACTCTTCACATAAGTATGAAGATATCAGGCAAAACATTGGCAATTGTCACTTCAATTGCATCTGGAGAAAAGCCAAAATAACTTGTGGATTTTTTTTCTGAGACATAAGAAAATATCACAGTCCTTAACACTGCAGAGACATTCATCCATTTCCAGTGAAAGGGTGTCAAAGTGCTTCTGCTTGTGTGTGATGGGAGTGTTGCCATCTCTTGTCATTTTCTTTGCTGTTGATCCCACTCTCATACAGAAAGGGTCAGGTCAGATGCTTCTCTGAAGACCGAGTCTCCCATTTGCAGCAGGAAATCTCTCGGGCAGAGAGGATAATGTTACAAAACAGAGGCTAACATTACAAAACAGCTCTGCTGCCTCTGGCACAGTCTAGAGCATCACAGACCAATAACTCCTATCATGTCACTCTTGCGGCACCTTATTATCTATGTTTTTCTGTAAATCCGATCCGAGACTGTCATTACCAGTTTCAGGTAGGTGAACACCATCTGGGTGAAATAACCATGTGCCAGTGATGGGCTGGAGGGGACTCTTGTTAGTTAATCATCCCTACCTTCCCTTTGATGAGTTAATTTGTCTGTTGAGCCATGGAGGAGCCCCCAAGAGCTCCCAGGAGCCCCTTGTTAAAATTCTGCCGACAAATGGGAAGATAGGGATGATTTCACTCTTTTTGCTGGAGCCTGTGCTATCTATGATATTGCTAAATCATCCATAATGCATAACTTTCTATGCAATCTTTTTGTTACAGTTCTGGAGGCACATTACTTCTTTGTGCATTTACTTTTTAAACATTGTCACTGGATACATAACCCTCCTGAAAATCTCGTCCCATGAATTAAAGTTCATTTCAGTACTTCCATGGGGCTTTCAGTAGCCAGCATGCCCAGTTCCTTGGCTGCCATGCTTGGCCAAACTCTTTTTTTTTTTCCCTTCAGTTACTAAACACTGCCTTTATTTACTTGTCTTGTGGTAATGCCCAAAACCCCTGTAGTAGGGGGAGAGTCTCTCTGTATGTACCAGTGACCAGCCCATTTCAGTTTTATGGTGTGCACTTTGAAGTCCTTGGAAGGAGCAAAGGTAGTGAAAGAAGAAAAGAGCTGGTCCTTGGGCCTTGTGAGTGGAGATAAACTCAAGTTATTTTTCCTTCAGAGACCTGTGAGCACTGCTGTGTAGCTAGACTCCTCTTTTCCCAGGCAGCTGGAGGCAGTTACGGCCTGCTGAGCTTGCCCAGCCCAGGAAATGAAGTTCTAACCTGCAACACAGTTCAGCATTGCAGTTGTGTCAAAGTGATTCAGGGCTACCAAACCCAAGGAGAAGCTGCCTTAAGTAGTATGACCCAACATGGAGACTTATTCATCTCCATACCTAAGGAAAAGAAGAAAATTAAATTTAAAAAATTTTTAAAACTCAACAAAAAAAGTAGAAGACTGGGAAGCTAAGAAATGCTATCATTTGGCAGATGCTTTGCTCCCTTTGTAACTAGTCAGACAGGGTTTATTAGCTCTGATACAGTGCTCTTCAGCCAGATCATGCTGAGCTCTTGCAAGGCTGTAAGTATGCCTTTGCGTAGTGCTGATGGGTGCTGTGGGTGGATTTATTAGCTTTCACTAAATATTGATATTTCTCCTACGCTCTGTTCTGAGAGACAACAAACCTCTCCTGTAGGAACACAGGGAAAAAGTGATGGCAGGATACTGGAGTAGATATGGAAAAATGAGTTGGGATCCCACTGGGCTATGAGTTCTGTCTAAAGATGACTGTAATGTACCAAACAGGTTCCTGCAGAGTTAGTCAACTTCTCTGAGTTGGGAAGGATTATTTGGCTGTGTCCTGTACAGACACAAATGATTTCCAGGAATCTGCGATCTGCTGCGACTACAGTCATGTCACTTGAACTGAGTCAGTTCAAGTCCAGCAAGATCAGAGTAATAGACCACAGAGGGCTAATTATCTGCTGGACCATCAGCCTTGCTTTATCCCTTCTCCTGGCACTTGCAGTTCTATGAACACCATCCAGATGCACTTAAACTGCTTCTCCATGGACTCTATCTGGACCCAGGAGAGCTTGTTAGGGGCAGCCCCATGCTGTGAGGAGGTGTTTTTTCTCTTTCAGGATCTCTCACAAGATTAGAATTGTGAAATTTGTGAGTTTTAGATCCAAAGCTAAAGAAGGAAACAGACATATCCCTAAACTTAAGCTTGTAGTAGTTCCTAATTTCCTAAACCATGTTTTTGAAAATTATGGATATATGTTCTTAAAGATGTGCCTTGGCCCAACAGGTATGTCAAAAACTCCTTAATAAATTGCTTTTGTGGGTACTGGGCTTTCCTATTAGTCTGGCTTGAGACACCCAGGAATGCTGCCTTCTCAAGCCTGTTACTCCAAGTTGCGCCATGCACATAGCAGGAATCGCAAACTGTTCTCTTCCACTTGATCTCTCATTATTCCCTCCTGCATGATCACTGCAGCTTGCCCACCATCACTAGAATGTTAGCTATTTGCCACAGCTTCTGTTAGTTTGGATTTTTCACCAAGTCAGATTCACGGAGATGACAAAAATCACTCATGTCTCTTGTCCTTCCCTACACCTGCTTCTGGGAGTGCAATGACAGATACCAGTTTTATTGTGTGCCAGTGTTACCACTGTTTACAGCAGATTTAAGAGTTTACATTAGGCCACAGTGTTATCTTCCAGTCTTCCTAATTCTATCTGCTGGCAATCCCAGCTATATGGTTGGGGTAGATGCCCCTGTCCTAAAGGAATTTGTGTCAATTTCTGCAGGGACAAATCCTCCCTGTGCTAAACCGCTTTGCAGTATTTGCTCAAACTCAAATTTTGACAAAGACGTTCTGTCCACATCCGCCAGAAGAGATTGCCTTTTTTTTTCAGATGCACTTGGAGGTAGATGTGTTGGAAGCTGCCTGTACCTGGCTGATAACTGAGACTGAGCATCTGTATAGCACTATCCATGCCCTTTTCTAATTTGTCTTTGAACGCCAAATATGTCTTCACTGAGTCAGCAGAAGAAGAGATCCTACAGTAGAATTCATTGCCCTTCTCTCCCTTTTAACAGAGCGGCTAGGTTTTCCCAATTCCTCCCCAAAGTCTGTCTTTAAAAGAACTCTTATAGACATCCCTCAAATATATTGTCCAGAACTCCAGTATATTCTCTAGTCATTTCCAGTCAAGTCTCATTATGTGCTGTTATTTCTTTAGAATCCCTCTCTAACTATGCTGGTGTATTCAAAAAAAAAAAAAAAATTCAGATCTTTGTGAGAATCAAAGATGCACGGATTTAGGAATAGTCCACATTAGTGCCCATCACTATTGTCCTTAGAGAGTCAAATTTAAGAGTTGTATGTGCATGACCTAAAAAAAGAAAAGCAGATTTCATTGCAAACTTCTGCATTTCATAAGGAAACCAGGCACAAGTTACAAACGTTCTGTTGGGAGGCTTTGCGATGAGAAATTGGTCAATTTTTTCATGGCTTCAGTTTTCATTGAAAGCACTCTGCTCAGTTCTAAAATGGAATCTTTTTTGACTTTGAAACTGCTAACTGGTAAGCAAAACCTTTCTTATGGAACAGGCCTTAGCAAAAACTAAGTGTGTGTGTGTGTGAGAAAGATGACAGGACAGTAGTAGTGTGGTATAATAACATGCTTATAGTAAAGGAGTCAAAATGCTCATAGACTTGGAATGGAAACCTAGAAAAGATTTAAATGTTTGAATCCATCTGAATTCTTTCTGGGCAAAGAAAATGCGTTTCCTGTTACCTAGTTTGTATGCTCCAAAATTCCTGAAGATATCTTCCTCCTACTTTGTGAATACTTTTACATTTGGATATGTGCAGGTGTCCTTTCTGGTCCTTAAAGCTACTCAACAAATGAAGGATCAGGCCCACTTCGCTGGTGTTCTCCTTCTCTTAAATCCAGTAATTGTTTTGCATCAAAGCATAATTGTACCTACAGATATTAGACAAACCCACTAATTCAGACTCTATAATTCTTGACTGTCTTCCCAAATTGCATTCTATGATTTGGTTAGATTGTGTCTTATCTCTAACCTTCTTGCTTCAATAAACACACAGTATCTAACTTGTCTTCTCCCACCTTATACACAAGGAAAATCATCAGCACTTAATCTGTTGCTGGCATTAATGGCACGATTCCTCATCATAACTCCAATTCACTCTGCGTGATATCCCATAAATGCCTTTGAGAAAGGATCTAAGCCCTGATCCTGTGCCAAAGACACTTTCTTCCTACTTCACTGCTATCTGACTTTCTACAGACTTTGTAACAACCTTTGCAGGATGATACAGTTTTACATGTGAAAGTCCTCAAACACGTGCCTCATTTCAGGCTGTCACTTCAGCTCAGAAGGTCCCTAGCAGCAGATCCCTGATCTTGAGCTACTATAGCTGATCTTGCTTACTATAGCAAGAAAGCATAATCTCTTCACTGGCAAAGAGAAGAATGAAAAGAGTATGCAGTAAAAAGTGGAGCAGCAACACAACAGCTTTTCAACTCTCTCTGTCTGGCAAGTGGTCGCACATTGTAGACACCCCGTGTGCTGCCCTCCTGTAGACTCTGCTCCTTGGAACCCATGTGTAGTACAGCTGCCATCATAGCAGCCTGACAGGGATGAACAGGGACTGCTTTTGTGATTATTTTTGATTTTAAGTGCCATCCACATTCTAAAGTAAAATATTTTCCTACTTTGCTTATAGTAATTTGGGAATCTTTGAGGTGAAGCTGTACTGAACCCTCAGTTCACTTTCTCCTTCTTATATTTCTCTGGGACAAACTGTCCGTGATTATTTGTACAGGTAAAGACTTACCCAACCAGCTTTGAATGTTTTCTGGTTTTTATATTCCCAAAGTAAGTTATTCAAATAGAGGACCCCACTCAAGCAATATGTTTTGTGGATCCTTTGTTTTTCCAAGACACTTGCTGAGTTGCTGTTCTGTTATAGCCTCTTCCTACTGTGTTTTTGGGGATCAGCACAGCTTTTTGTGTTAACCTAGGTGGTCTCCATGCTCGCTTTTGAACTCAGTCATGACTGTGTTCCTTACCAGTAGTCCAGAACTGCCTCTTTTCCTTTAGCGCTGATGTTCTCCCTAACATCTGCTACATCATACAGGTGTTCTGTGTCTTTCTGGTATGGAATTACATCTCACACATCAGCCTTGTTCTGTTGTGGCCATTCGCTACTGTCTCTGTGTTACTTTCTCTGGAAAATTCAATTCTGGAATGCTAGTAATAAGTAAGCAAATATGATGGTGACTTTTCTGTACAAAAAGTGGCAAAATCCCCAAGTTCCATGAATGCACAAAACGAACTTCCTCTTAGCTGTGTGCGGTAACTCCAACACTTTTGACAACCATTTTTCAGTCCTTTTCTGACAACTAGAAGCTCAGCTGAAAGTGCTTTGGAATGGGGAATGCATGCCCTGTTGGTGTCAGTAAAATGTTGCCCCTTGCTTGGAAGAGGAGGCTGGTGTTCCTGGTTGGAGTCCTGCCCTCCACCGTGTCTGTGAGCACTCTCTGACCCGGAGAAGTTGACTAATCTGTGAGCATCAAATCCCCTTCTATAAAGCAAGGATTATAATCCTCCTTTCTTAATCTTGTCTGCTTGAACTGTGAGTACTTTCTGCAGACACTTTCCCTTGTGTTGTGACTGGCGATCATTCAGTGCAATAGGGCTGTTGCCTTGGTACGCTAGAATACCACTTAACCAGGAAGAATTTAAATTGCAGGAGGTAGGTAACGTTTATCATCATAAGGAAGATGAAGCATAATTTTTGCTTTGTGGAAGGAAAGGCTGTGAGAACAGGTGCCTAAAATCACTGAGTGCATACTTTCAAAGACAGGACTTGCTCAGCAGCCAGGTGACAACAGACATGTTTATTTGACAGAGGCTGTGAACTTAACTCTTGACTCAAAAAGAAAACTTGCTTCCCAAATGAAGATATATGGAGGGTTTTAATGGCAGTTGCGAGACACATGAAAGGGTTATGCCACTGTACGTGAGCTGATAAAGGCACTGGGTATATATCGGTGAGGGAATCTGGAATTCCACCACTGTTTAAGAGTGAAAACATTTCTCACTCTTAAGAAAGTCAAAGAAAAATAGTGTCTGAGAGGACAGGCTCTGCCAGCTCTAAGGCAGTTGGATGTGATATCTGCCCAGTAAAGGAAGACACTTCTGTTCAGCGGCAGGGATGGGTTTTACCTCGACCTTGCCCAGCATTTTCTCTAGAAGGCCTTACTCAAGGTGAGGTTTTTAAATTATGTTAAAAATGACTCATACTAAAAAGTTGCAGTAAAACCAAGGAAGGAAAAAGTACTGGAAAACATATTAAAATATGTGCCTGAATCAGCTTCTATTTGGTACTCTGGTTACAGCAGTGATCCAGATGCCAAGACTGGCGTGGTATGGGGGACATCATGTGGAAGGCAGTGGGCAGGAATCAGTGTACAGAGGCGCTTGCTGCTGGAATCCTGTGGTGTTCCTGATCTGAGCTTGTACAGCAAGTACCCACAATGGTGTTATCTGCAGAAGTGCAGAGTTGAGGCAACAACAGCAGCAGGGGTGTTACACCGCCTGACCGGTTTCTACGGTAATGTCTTTCAGACTGGCTGTAGCACGAGTGAAATGTGTGTAAGGTCAGAGAACATTTGTGCTTTCATTTGACTGGGTTTTTTGGTGTGGTTTTGTGTTTTGGTTTTTCTTTTTTTTTTTTTTTTTTGTTTGTTTGTTTTTTTTGTTTGGTTTGGTTTTTTGTTTTGGGTTTTTGTTTGTTTGGGGTTTTTTGTGTGTTTTTGTTTTTGTTTTTTATATTTTGTGATGGTTTCCAGTGAGGAGCAGATGAACAGGTATCCTGCTTAAGAGTACTTTAAGAGAAACTGCTTGTAGCCCAAAAAACCCCAATTTATATGTTTTAAAGATGAGGTGGCTTCATTAAAGATTGTAGCATCTTGCAGTTTTACCCCAAAGAAAACACTGCGGTTCAGCTGGCAGGGATCTGTGTCAGACTGTGGAGCTTTAGTCATATGCACGAGTCCTCTTATGGTTCCAAAAATCATTTAATTTTCTTCTGAAGTCACGGACAGGAGCTAAAATTGTCTTGCTCAGATACGCATTTTGGAATTTCAGAATTAAATGTAATAAAGTAGATTTTTATTTTTACTTTCTTTTGATGAGAGAGTGAGGATGCTGTGTTAGAGCATCTTTTGATTTGCTATTTGCTGTGTCTTAAACATTTATATTTCAAAGAAGCGTTTGTACCTATACTGAGTGTTTGGCAAATCCAACAGCTCATTAGATGTTAACAATAGCAACACTGCTAAATACAAAGGATTCATAGGCAAAGTACCCCTCAGGCTATATCTCTGAGAGAAAAAGTGGCAAATAGAATCAGAAACTAATTAAATAGTCAGCTAAAGCGAGCATAACTTAAAAAAGCTCTAAAACTACCAAAAATGGAAACATATTACAGTTATCTGCATTCACAGTGCAGAACAAGTTTGGTAGTATTTAAGATAATTCTCTAGTGCCTGCTATTTTTAGTCCAAGGGTAAGCTTCTGTAAGAGCCTTTCAGAGTTGCATCCCTTTAACCTGGCCTAACAAGCTAAGCCAGTAAGCTGTCTGATTTCCGTCTTACAGGAGGCAAAGAGATAGCTAAAACAAACCATTTGTGGTGCAAACGCTCAGCCTATCTTGTCTTAAGAGCTTTCTTTGTGTGGATTTTTTTTTTCCAAATGTCTCAGTATTAAGCTTGCTTGTCAGAGACCAAATTGTCAGGCTTTGCTGTTTGGAAATGGTGGAAGCACAGGAATGAAAGGAAGATTTTATAGAGCCAGCTTAATGGAAATAAACATTCCTGCATTGCCAATGATCAAACCTGATTAAGGCCGTTTAACCTATTGCTATTGATGCATCTGAGCAAAAAGGAATGTATTTGTTTTTTCTAGGGGAAGGACAGGCAGACATAAATGGCCTGATTTCCTTCTCATTTACACTTTGTTTGTCCTTGTTTAACTCTGTTGACTTTGCTGGGTGATGCTTGGTTTGTGCTGCTCTAATCTAAGGGAAGCCAAGCTGGAGTCAGTGTTATGCTCCTTGTGCCACTGGCACTTGGATTTACGGCACTCTTTGTCATCAAAACGGGGGGCAAGGCCATAGTCAGCTGTAAAACACTGTAGTCCTCATTGCACACTGGTAGTTTGGTGCTTTGAGTGGAAAAGACTTCGTAATATTACTCATTTACAGATAGCTAGCTCTTTCTTACTGGAAATACTGTATGGTGGTGTGCCCTTTCCTCCTCCCTCATGTGTAGAATGAAGGGCAACTGCATTTATTTTCTACTCTTCCTCACTCCTTTCCCTTCCTTTCTCCCTGGTGGTGTGTGTAATCCTCATGTACGTTTACAAAACAGGATTTTATTGCTACCTAAACGTGAGTAGTCCCACACACTCCTCTCAACCAGTTGAGCAAGGCTTGGACACTTTCATCTTGGTCTGTTTCCAATCCACAGCTCCCTTCCCCTCTTTCTTCCCCCTCATTTTGGATGCTGATAGAGCAGGAGACAACATATCGATACAAAGGGAGGCCATCTAAGCCAGGAAATCGTAGGCTGTGTTGAAGCCACTGATGTGCAGGATCCCATCTCTGGTTTAGTATTCAAATGGTTTCAATTTACTTATTATTCCTGAGGTTAGGCACGTCCCATGGGGTTTTGGCTGTGCATCTAGCAGCTACACAGGCTCAAATTACAACTTGTGTTAACTTCAGCAGGGATGACTTTTAAATTGAAGATGCACTTGACATGAACAAATAACATTGGTGTATTTCCAGTAGGGAATGTGAGCACAGTGTGTACCCCATTGTAGGCAAAATGAACCCAAGCCACTTTTAAACTCAGTGTCTTCCTCATAGCAATGTAGTGCTCAGCTGCAAAACTCACTTGATAAGGAGGAAGAATTAGTCCTTGCTTGCCTGCGGCTGGACTGCCATTAGTCCTGGGACAGAGTGGTACAGATACAGCATCAACATACACAGAGCGCAGAGGACCAGGTCCCCAGCTAGTGTAAATCTGCATAGCTCTGTTAAAACCTGTGGAGAGACCCTGATTTACAGCAGCTGAACATCTGGGCCTAAATTCTTTTTCTTTTGGCTACCAGCAGGATTAAATAGTAGTACCCCAAATTATTTATTATAGGTGCTCTGGCAGCATCTCAAAGCCCAATGGTAAAACAGGACACTGTTGTGAAAGCAGTTATGTGAACACATAACAAAAAGACAGTCCCTGTCTAAAGAAACTTAGGGCCTAATTAATAATGTTATATACTGCATTGGTAAGTACGGCTGGACTTGACTGCCTGTTCTTTGTCATTTTTTAAGAGAATAAAACAAGTATGCCCAGGTTGATTTTTACTATTTCTGATGAAAAGAGACTGGTTAACATCAGTGCCTCACAAAACAGATTGGAATCTTGTACATCGTACAGATGGAGAGCTGGTGATCAGGAGCATACAGACTTTTAAAAGACTAGCAGAGAATGAGCAATAAATTAAGTTTTGACTAAGAAATAAATAGAAGATAGGAAACTGCAGTGGGAACTGTGGTGTGCACCACAGTATGCATGCACTGCCTAACTCTGCTAGACTGATTGAGGGTAAATGAACATAGTAGTCTTAGTGTAAACTAGCAAATTAGTTTTACATTTTATTGTCAACCCTATTTTATCACCGTTATCTGTGAAGACTGGTGGACTTCAGGAAACTTAGAATCAAGCCAAGGATAGACATGCTCTAGAGGAGTCTTTGCAACAGATAGACCTTCTGGGATGTTTATTTTTTTAAATGTTTTCTGTTTTAAAACCACCATTTCTACTTTAGAATTCTATTTGCATACACAAAATTACATTAAAAGAACGTTAAATTCTTAGCACTGAAAATACATAGTTAAGGATATTATAAGACATATACGAATCCAGATGTTTCACTGGTGGAAAATTCAGACACATCTCCTCATCCTGAGGAGTATTCTAGGTGGTTGTAGGGGTTTAACAGGATGTACTGTTCAATCACTGCTTTTTAGGGTGAGGACTTACTTGCCTGCTGGGACAGGCTTCCATTTTATTTTCATGAGACTGTAAAGGCTCACTGAAAAGCCTGGCTAAATGCACTTGTGATCTGTGCTGTTAAATCCTATACCTGCTAGCACCTTCCTTAATGTGGCACCTTCACATTCTCACTTGGTGCTTCATTATAAAGGAGCCTTTATTGGTTTCAGCCTAGGACACTCACAGTACAGGTACCTGAGGTCTATTTTATCTAGCTAAACAACCTCTCTGAATAGTATGTGTGTCGCTCAACACATCTGCTAGTACATTCGAGGAGGATGTTTAAGCCATTGCTGTGACACCTGAAGGCAGCGATATAGCTACATAGGTAAAACATATGAAGCAAATGCATCTTTAGTCTTGTAAACAAGATTTTGTGTTATGTATGATTAAACTCTTTTAGCCAACTCAGAACAGATAGCATCCATCCAGTTAAATTACATTAAAATCTAATGGGAAGTGCAGATGTATAACGATGTATGTATATATCAATATATATGTCATATATATAATGTACATATATGATGGATATGTCCTCTCATGACCCATTCATGCTGCAACTGTAAGGAAAACCAGTGTTTTTCTTCCAGTGAGATGTGACGTGTGTTTGTCATACCTGTTCAACAGGCATGGTGGTAGGTTTGATGAAGCTGAACACACTGAAAAATTAAAACATCATAAAAAGCGTTTAATGAAGTTGATATTTTGCAAATGCTAATTTTCTGGTCAAATTAAATTTCAGTTTTCTAATAGTAAAAGCACCAGATAGAAATGCCTTATTTTGCAGTTCAAAAAGGAATTTTTGATTGTGTATTTCATTTGCACAAGAAATAGTCCCTGCATAATTGAACAAAATTAAAAAATATATGTAAACTCTTCTCTGCTGTATTATATATAATTTTACCCTTTAATTTATATTTCTTTAGAGTCATAAATCTGAAGATAAAAGTAGGGATGATTATAGACATCCTGACACATGCAATATAATCAAAACTAAAGCAAATGCAACACTGAAATAGAGAATGAACAAAAGCAACAAAATTATGCTTCATGGTTTGCCAAGGAAGGGTCTATACTACCATTCAAGTGTAGTTTTTAGAGATATTTGACTTTATCAAGAGGACAGTTTTTTTACATCAATTATGTGTGTGAAATCATCATTTCAAAATATGTGTAGCCTTTTTTTCCCCAGGATATGCCATGCTGTCTAACAAAGGTATACGAATGTTGAAAAATTTTATGTCAGTGCGCAGAGAGATTAGTGTGGTCATGGACCATAAATCAAGGAAATAAATAAATCTGAGCAAGCAGTGCTTGACTATTTGGACTGAAATACTGCTGACACTGTCACCGAAAGCTCTGCAATGGGGAGAGTCCCAAATGTCTTCCCTTCCTTATGCTGTACCCTGTAGCCTTCTTTCCCCTTCTTCCCTCTTTTTGCAGTACCCACTCCCCATTAGAGCTTGTCCTTACTGAAACCCCAGGAACTATAACTCTCTATGCTACTGTATTTTTTGGGTGCATAAGAATAATTAAAATCTCTGTCTGAGTTGTTGCTCAGGACCTTATTACGTGCGTGAACGACTGCCTGTGAATGGGGAAGGGAGGATGGGTAAGAGATGCTGTTTGCTGCTCCAGGGGGGAGCCTTCTGGGTGGTGAGCACGGAGGGCAGCCTGCCTGACCTCTCACATCCTGGGCAGTGAGCTACTTGTGTGGGTCAGGCTATATGTCCCACATCCCCCTTCCCCAGTAGCAGCTCACCTGCTCCTCTGCTCACCCATGCTTCCCCACTAGTGCTGGCAGGCAGCAAACGTCACCTCCACAGTAGCTCATCTGGCTGTCTTGCGCAGTGAAGCAAAACTCCCAGCCTTTCTTTTTTTCTGTGGCTCTTCATCAGGCTCTTCCTTCCCTTTGCACTTCTGCACTTTCTCTGCTCTTGCTTTTACCCACCAGAAATACAGAGTTTTATGCTTTGCTGGGGAGCTCAGTCCAAACATAGCCCAGTGAAGGCTGAACGAGACATGCCAGGTCTTCCCCTGCTGCAGTTTCCTCTGCACCCATGAAGATCAGATGGCCTTCCCTGGCACAGGGCAACACAGCATGGTAGTAAGTCCATGGTGTGCCTCAGCATTACAAACGTGCAGGTCCTGTTAGGAGGTTTGATGATGCTTTTATGGGGTCAAGTGCTATAGAAGTTAAAAAGTCCCCCTGGTGAGCTAACCCAGTATAAAACATGGGTAGAGCATTTATTTAATAATCAGCAAGTTAGTCTATGTAGTTAGTAAATGTTGAGGCCCAAACTGATGATGATTTGCTTTCAAGTGTTTTCTCAATATCAAGAATTTTGATCTCAGGATCAAGTATAAATTGAATAGAGTGACCTTTTGATGCTGAGTCGAAATGACTGCCTTTCCAAAGATTCTGTGGTTTCACTTGCCATAAATTTTTAATATTGTGTTAGGGTTATGATTCCAACAATATCTTATCACTGGTCCCCTTAACACAGTCAATGGCACAATAGCTTGCTCTCCGATTATTTTTTCTTTTCTGTTTTCCCCAAAGTCAAAGATTACTATAATAGAGGGGAAGCATGCAGTTTACACAAATGAAATTCCAATGTCTTGCAAAAAGTGGATGAATTTTGGGCCGAAGATTTAAGATGTGGGTTGTTAGCTGGATCCTCAAGTTTGTGAGATGAGTAAGTCAATTAGTAGCTCTTCAGTTTATTAGAAACTTAATTGCCAGGCTATAATGGAAACTTCTGAACTGCAACGACTTGTTAGAAGCAATAAAAAAAGTGACTTTGTGGTAGGAGAATATTTAGTAGGCTCTTTTAAACTGACATGTTTAGCTTAGAGCAGAAAGGTTAGATTTTTCACTTGAAAAGATAGTCCATCTCACAGGAGCTATGGCAGCATTATTTCAGGTGATGAAGGGCACAGTGTTAAAGAAAAACCTATTTGCAAATGGCCTGTGCTGTGGTTTTGTGTTGTGATGCTTTAATACCAAATTCTTGACAGAAGTTTTACAATGTCTGGTGAGTGTGTCTCTCAGAGAGAAAGCAAGCTGAGTTCAGTTACCAAGATTAAACACAAAAACTTTTTGAAAAATAATCAACATGGTGTGTATATTAATATTTTGGGTTATGATACTACTACTACTACTACTACTACTAATAATAATAATAATAATTTTATTACTTTTATGTTGTTATACCCTGAAGAAGGGAGGGGGGAAATGGATGCTACCGGTGCTCCCATCTCTTTCAGCCTGCAGACCTTGTGCACATCCTTCCAGTGGTGCCATAATGTCCCTGGGAGTGATGCTGGGGGTTTGTTCCCCTCCAGGAACCTAGCTCTGGAAATTAAGCATTGTGGCACCTGCATTGTGTAGAATCACACTGTTTATTTAACGTTGTTTGCGGGGAGAACAGGATGGTAGAGCACATTGCTTCAGATCTGTACAGTATCTCCAGGAATCCAGCTGGAGCAAAGTTTTTACATAAATACGGGGATGTGGTTGGTCCTACAGGTGAGATATATCCATGATCCATATGCTGAGCACTGGGACTGCTGAAATCAGAAGGCAAGCTCTGGATTCAAGTGATCTTTGCCTGCAGGTGCATGTGAAGAGTATGAATATAGCTGTCTCCTTCAAGAAAAAGAAGATCTCTTGTTTCCTTTTCCATACCCTAAAGGCATTTGCACAGGGGTAGTGATAATTAATCCCCATATTTCTACTTCATATAAAGAAACCTGGCTGTAATTTTCTCCTATTGGGACTCCATTTTGTTTTTAAAGATAATTGATAGCTCTGGACTTAAGCATTTCAATTATGGGAGTGTCTCTTGGGGACCAGACTAGCAGACCTTGGAAAAACGTTCTAATGCAAATGCATCATGTGAATTTTTACTGTAAGACAGCACATGATGCCTAAGGATTTGCAAAGCAGTTGAACAGTAAAACAAAAGCTGAGATACTTCTCAAAATATATTGTGGCGTGTGATTAGTTGTGAGCCAGTAAGGTGGAACAAGTGGTTCTCCACATGGACCACCAAGTCATCTTTGGCGCTGGGTATGGCCGGCTCTAAGTGGAGGAGAAGGAGGCAGTTGCCTTGGACAGCACATAGAAAAGGTAGAAAAATCACCATGACAGCACTGTCTGTGCCAGTGCCATGGCAGGTTGGCTCCTTCTGCTCCAGAAGAGGGAAAACTTGGGCTGTAATTCTTTCCTTTCACCATCCTTGACCTGAATTCTCATTATTCTGTCAGGAGTAGGAATACCAAGCACACCCCCTACCCTCCCTGTGCTTCTGTCCAGCCTGTGGCTTCTTATCCTCATGTGGCAAAGCTTAGTTTGTGGGGCCAAGGCTGAGATACCATCTGCCCCGTACTCCTGCCTGTTTGTTGACAGGAGGTGCTCAGGACCTGGGTGGTGCTGATGAACTTCTTGGCACCTCTGCATCCTTATGTGCAAAAAGAGGTGAATCTGTACCACTCATTTCTCCTAGTAGTATGAATCTTAAGGACATTCATATTCCAAAATTTGTCATTAAGGAATTGAATCTTGTTGGAAGTCCCAGATGTGCTCAGAAGTCAATTTTGTGCGTTCGAAAGTAGTGTCATAATGTATTAGTATTTTTAGATCACTCTGATATTTTCAGCTGGAGGAAAATCTTTTATTTTCTTTGTTAATTGTGCTATGAATAGATCGCAGGCTACTGAGGAGAAATGAGTCAATAATGTTGAAATGGTGATCCCTTGTGAGTTCTGGTGTACACCTGGCTGCTCTGAATTGCTTACCAAGCTGGGCTGCTGGAGCAGTGACAGCTTCTACCAGCTGTGGATCTGTCCCAAAGTTTCCTGGGCTTTTTATGAAGATGTGGCAAGCTGCCACTGCTCCCAGCTCCTTGGGGCCGTGGATTAATAACGCAGTTTAGACCCTGATCTTTCAGTATGAATCACAATGGGTCTCTGCACTATTTAAACTGTCAGTGAAGAAACTTCAGAGCATCATCATTCATTATCTGATTTCACTCCTTGAGATACAGTTAGCAAAAGTTGTGCATGCACTAATCACAAATGAAAGGCAGAGGGGAGTCAAACAGGGGGAAGATGTTGGAGATACTATTAACATTTTGAAAAGATTTTTTAAAGGTGGGCTTGACCCTCTTCTGGAATGAATCAGGATATCCATGCTGATGGCAGGAGCTACAGTCCTAAGTCAGGACATCTGCAACACTGGCTTTAAGATTTGCAAGAAGAGATCACGAAATTACAGAATAGGTCAGGTTGGAAGGGACCAAAGTGGGTCATCTGGTCCAACCTCTCTACTCAAGCAGGGTCATCCTAGAGTACATTGCATAGGATTGCATCCAGATGGTTCTTGTGTATCTCCAGTGAGGGAGACTCCACAACCTCTCTGGGCAGTCTGTTCCAGTGCACAGTCACCCATGTGGTAAAGAATTTCTTCCTCATATTCAGGTGGGACTTCCTGTGTATCAGTTCCTGTCTTTTGCCTCTTGTCTTACTGCTTGGCACCACCAAGAAGAACCTGGCTTCATCCTCTTGACACCTTCCCTTCAGATACTTACAGGCATTGATGAGGTCCCTTCTCAGTTGTTTCTTCATGAGACTGAACAGGCCCAGCTCCCTCAGCCTTTCTTCATAAGAGAGATTCTCCAGTCTCTCCATTGGATGGGCTCCAGGAGCTCCATGTCCCTCTTGTACTGAGGAGCTCAGAACTGGACACAGCACTCCAGATGCACCTCACTAGGACTGAGCAGAGAGGCAGGATCACCTCCCTCAACCTGCTGGCAATGCTCTTCCTAATGCACCCCNTGCTCTTCCTAATGCACCCCAGGATACCATTGGCCTTCTTGGACCCAATGTCACACTGCTGGCTCATGGACAGCTTGTTGTCCACCAGGACCCCCAGGCCCTTCTCCACAGAGCTGCTTTCCATCAGGTCAGCCCCCAGCCTGTCCTAGTGCATGGGGTTACTATTCTTCCGGTGCAGGACTCTGCATTTGGCTTTGTTGAATTTCAGACAGTTCTTCTCT